>JAJOOS010008155.1:0-27595 GCA_029582725.1 Solanum chiquidenum | reverse complement strand
TTCTCTCGCTTTATACAAACACAAACACACTTTATACACTTGCGTTTGTATAAAAAATGAGAGAGGCGAGGGAGAGAACGAGAGTGGCGAGCGAGATTCACCAGGAGAGAGGTGAAATAGCAACAGTTTGCTATGGGGTACAATTAAATCAAACTATATTTATAGCATTTAATTTGAATTAATAGTTTGCTATTATATACAATTTTCCTTAAAATAAATTAGTGGGATTTAGTACTTTAGGCTTATAATTATTATGTAAAGAAAAGGAGAGAAAAGATGGCCGTGGCATACGAACATGAGAGGAAAACATCAAACATGAGATTTCAAATTGGGAACATTATGAAGCTTACAAAAAGGAAAGGCAAAACCTTGAAGATTCGTGACACGTGTTCGGCATTCAAGGTGTGTTAAGACTTTCTAGACTTCATTGAGGGACATTTTCTAATTAAAGATTAAAAATGGAATAGACAATGGGCAAGGGCAAAAGATGAGGGTCTTGTACCAATGATGTGACGGCATCGATACGAGTATCGATGTTATTAAAGGAAAAGTATATTACTATAATATGATAGATTGTAAATCGAGAATGCCAAAGCATATGGGCATTACCTGATGTATTTAGTGACTTGATTTCTTTTGTGTGGTTGTGTTTCTTTATTGAACTCGTATAATTGTGATAATTGAGGTGATTATATGCCATAGTGACATTTGATTTATTGAGATGTTGCATTATCCCTTTTTATTGATATCATATTGTGTACATGCATTGACATAAGATTGAGTGTGAGAAAAGGTCTAACACGTGGATATCGTCTGTGTTGAGATCGAGTTATGATTATAATTTGGGCACATGGAGATCGGCCCTGTGAGGGAAAAGTTATGATTATAATTTAGCCACGTGGAGATCATCCGTGCGATAATTGTTTGATTTTATGATAGTGCGTTGAGATCGTCCGCACAGACACGTGGAGATCATCTGTGTCGGTATATGGACCTCGATCTACATCTATGAAGAATTGAAAGGTCTGAATTATCAACTCTACAATCAGTTGTTAGAATCAATAGGTCTTCAAATTATTCATTTGAAAAAATTGAAACCCTTCTTATTGGACGATCATGATACTTCCCAAAAATCGAAATTCTTGATCAATGGAGGAACAATATCACCATTTTTGTTCAATAAGATACCAAAGTGGATGATTGACTCATTCCATACTAGAAATAATCGCAGGAAATTCTTTGATAACTCGGATTCCTATTTCTCAATGATATTCAATGATCAAGACAATTGGTTGAATCCCGTGAAATCATTTCATAGAAGTTCATTGATATCTTCTTTTTATAAGAGTCCTCCATGGGTCATTAACTCTCGATGTATTTCCGAGGAGTATCATGTATATACGGTTGAGAGAGTACCGGGCATTTGAGGCATATCATTTCATGGTGTCACATTGCATTGCGTTGCATCTCATTACATCCTTCATTTTTGTTTGAGTATGTGCTTTATTGAAGTTGGACATTATGTGACATTGATTATCCCCATTTGATGGAAACTTGGTTGATAAGTATAAGGTGGAGTTGTAAAATTAAAAAAATATTTTCTTATATACTCATGTCACTACTTCTTCGTTGTCAGTCTATGACATATACTGGGTACACATGGTTTCGTACTCATACTACACTTACTGCACTTTTTTGTGTTGCAGATTGTATTTGAATTTGAGCGCATTTCTTGATTCTTAAGTCTGAGTTTGGATTATCTTGGAGTTGTGAAGAGATGCTTGGATATTCTGCGGCCCATACCTTCATATATCTCTATTTATTAGGTCGTGTTGGTATTGGATATTTCTTATGTTTAAACTTGTTAAATAATTAGAGACTTGTAGTGACTTTAAAAGCTCTTGTACTTATGACACTAAATCTTAGGGTGGTATTTTAGGTTTCCGCATGCCATACTTGTAAATGACTTAGTGTTTGGATATTATGTTTTTGCTTATTTTTCTACTTTAAATATTGAATTGAATTGGTAAAAGTATTGGGTTGATTTACCTATCAGTTGGGAACATAGGTGCCACACGACTTGTGATTTTGGGTCTTGACAATACCTAAATAGAAAGAGCTAAGAAAGTTTACACATAAAACGCATTCGCAAAATGCGATTTATATATAAGTTTTTGTCTCTTCTTATTTATTGTGAAAATTACTTTATTACCCCTTCTGTGCAACTTTATTTGTCGACCATTTTAAAAATATATTTATTTCTTTTATACTCAACATTAATTGCTTATTTTTTTGAGAATCTTAGAAGCTCAACTAATTAGCTACCTAAAATTTCACTTTATCGGTGAATGTTTGATTTTCAAGATTGATAATCCCCACACCTATTTTTCTTTACTCGACCCACACTTTTATTTTTTACCATTTAAAAAAATGGAATGGTGTTGAGAACTTAAAAAATCATTCTTAGATACCTAAATAGAAAGAGCTGAGAAAGTTTACACATAAAACGCATTCGGCGAATGCGATTTATGTATAAATTTTTGTCTCTTCTAATTTATTGTTGAAATTACTTAATTACTCCTAATGTTTAATTTTATTTGTCGACTATTTTTAAAATATATTTATTTTATTTATTTATTACTTTTATCATATCAAAAAAAGACAATTATTCTTTCTATTTTATATACTCAACATTAATTGCTTATTTTTTTGAGAATCTTAGAATCTCAACTAATTAGCTACCTATAATTTCACTTTATTGGTGAATGTTCGATTTTCCAGATTGATAATCTTCATAACTATATTTCTTTACTCGACCCACAAATTTATTTTTTACCGTTTAAAAAAAGGCAGTGACGTTGTAAACTTTAAAAAATCATTCTTAGATACCTAAATAGAAAGAGATGAGAAAGTTTACATATAAAACGCATTCGTCAAATGAGATTTATATATAAGTTTACGTCTCTTCTTATTTATTGTTTAAATAACTTTATTACCCCTTCTGTATAATTTTATTTGTCGACTATTTTTAAAATTTATTTATTTAATTTATTACTTTTATAATATCAAGAAAATATAATTATTTTTTCTATTTTATACACAACATTAATTGCTTATTTTTTTGAGAATCTTAGAATCTCAACTGATTATCTACCTAAAATTTCACTTTATCGTTGAATGTTCGATTTTTCAGATTGATAATCTTCACAACTATTTTTCTTTATTCGACTCACAATTTATTTTTTTATCATTTAAAAAAAGGCCGTGACATTGAAATCTTGAAAAGCCATTTTTATATACCTAAATAGAAATCGTTGAGAAAGTTTACACATAAAATGCATTCGCCGAATGCGATTTATGTATAAGCTTATGTCTCTTCTTATTTATTATAAAAATTACTTTATTACCCCTTCTGTGTAACTTTATTTGTCGACTATTTTTAGAATATATTTATTTCTTTTATACTCAACATTTTTTTTGAGAATCTTAGAATCTCAACTAATTAGCTAACTAAAATTTCACTTTGTCGATGAATGTTTGATTTTCGAGATTGATAATCCCCACACCTATATTTCTTTACTCGACCCACAATTTATTTTTTTATCATTTAAAAAAAGGTTATGGCGTTGAAAACTTGAAAAACCATTCTTAAATACCTAAATAGAAAATGCTGAGAAAGTTTACACATAAAACGCATTCGGTGAATGAGATTTATGTATAAGTTTATGTCTCTTCTTATTTATTGTAAAAATTACTTTATTACCCCTTCTATTTAATTTTATATGTCCACTATTTTCAAAATATATTTATTACTCTTATCATATCAAGAAAAGACAATTAATTTTTCTATTTTATACTCAACATTAATTGCTTATTTTTTTAAGAATCTCAGAATCTCAACTGATCTTCTACCTAAAATTTCACTTTATCGTAGAATGTCTGATTTTTCCAGATAGATAATCTTCACAACTATTTTTTTTACCTCGACCCACACATTAATTTTTTACCATTTAAAAAAAGGTTGTGACGTGAAAATTTGAAAAATTATTCTTAGATATCTAAATAGAAAGAGCTGAGAAACTTTACACATAAAACACATTAGGCGAATGCAATATACGTATAAGTTTCTGTTTTGTCTTATTTATTGTTGAAATTACTTTATTACCCCTTATGTTTAATATTATTTGTCAAATATTTTTAAAATATATGTAACACCCCACTACTAGAAAGGCTTAGAATTAGAAAGAAACCATTATTGGAAATAATCAAATTTGGAAAGTTTGACAAAGTTAAGCTATGTATGAGTTTTGGGTCAACTTTAAAAGACCATAACTCATAGTTCAGGATGAGTTAGGTGTGCTACAAGATACCGTAGGAAATATCTTTGAATTATCTTTCCAACTCCACCAAGTTTGATCAATTTTGAGTTCGTATTAGGGAGATATCCCCATTTGAAGTTGGGTTGTCTAGATAAAGAAAGTCAAAACCAGATTTTAGAAGGGTATTATGGTCTTTTCACTACCCAATTAAATTATTTCGTTTTTGGTAATTACTTAGGGGTAAAAACTGAATTTGGTCAGTTTACACACTCAAAGATTTCACTCTAGGGTTTTTAGAGAAAGAACGCAAGAGGAGAAAAGGGGAGAAATAGCCAAAGCTCACCGTTCTTGAGGTTTTGCTTGTGAATTTCGTGAAGGGGTGATCCCTAAGAGGTATGTGAGATAACATAGAGTTGGGTTAGTTCACCCACGCGCCAATAATGATTCGATTCAGCGTAATTATGTTCTTGAAAGAAGAGTTTATGAGTTCTTGAAGAATATTGTTGAAAGTTTTGCTTGAATCTTGATTGTTGACGTTCTTGAGTTTGATTCATGAAATTAGGTGTCGTTTTGAGTAGATTCTTGCATATTTTGATTATGTAGTCAAATCTAAGTGTTTGGGGAAGAACCTAATTGAATCTAGAGGGTTTAGAGTTGAAAAACAACCAAGAGAATTCGTCAAAAATCTGGGAAAAGGGGTAGGGTGCCGCGCCACTCAGAGCGCTCCACAAAGTGCTCTGAAGTTTGGCCTTTGGGGCGCCGTGCCAGCCAGAGCTCCCCAAGATAGACTCTAAAATTTATCCTCTGGCGCCCTGCGCCACTCAGAGCGCCAGGGACGCCAGATCTTCTACTTTTTCTCACTTCTTTCCGTACTAGTTCCCTTGAAACGTACTTATGTTTCCTAGTTGATTCCTCCACTCTAAGGTACGGCTAAACAACATGAAATCATCAATAACATGAGATAGTGAACCTTGAATCCATAATTCAATTCAAGGAAAGTTAAGAGTCAAGTCAAGAGAAGTTAAGAGTCAAGTCAAGAGAAGTTAGGAGTCAAGTCAAGAGAAGTTATGAGAGTTTTCCAAAAGTCTTTTACAAATGTTTTAACCTTGTTTTAAGACTTGAGTTTTGAGTTGAGTAAAGAGTAAATATTGAAGTTCATTTATTCAAAAGAGTATATGGGGACTATGTATTCTCAAAGAGTAAAATGTTTTCACATTTAAACAAGAAAGGAAACTTTGATTTTCAAAAGAGCCTTTGAGCTAGTTTTTCAGTAAAGAGTAAATACTTTCACAATTAAACAAGAAAGGAAACTTTGTTTTCCAAGATAGCCTTTGAGCTAAGTTTTGAGTAATTATCTCAAACCACAGAAAGAAGTTATATTTTTAAACATAAGAGCTAGTATTATATTTTGGGATTAGTATTGAGCACCGACATGGGGGATAGTTCAGACAACTCTCAGTCCTCATAAACCATGTAGCCATCATGGGTAGACAAGGGTCATACTTTTTAGATGATTCCTTAGTGCTTTTTAGCATAGACTAGTGGATCCACTTAGTAGTCAGGTTCTATACCCTCGGCAAGGTATAGAACGACCCTGGCAGCATAAGGCAAAACGTTGTATCATCACAATAGCTCTTAGGTGATGGTTGTCGGTTAGAGAAACTCCCACAGAAGTATTTTGTATTATTATATACACAATAATATTTTGTATTTTTATATACATTCCAGAGTTTATATTGTATCTTTGGATACATACATAGTTAATATGGTATTTCTAAATACACAAAGTTGATACCCATGTTTTAAAGCTTTTCCTTATATTGCACTTATTTATACTGCTTTATATTGAATGAGTTCAGTTCAGTTGAATTAAGTTGAGTTGAGACCAGGATCTTTCAGTTCCTTTCAAGCTTATGTCTTGCTTTAGTATTCCCCTCGTATGCTCGTACATTCAATGTACTGATGTCATTTGGTCTGCATCTTTTTATGATGCAGATACATGTAATCAGGATTAGCATCCAGCGCACCGTTGATTCTAGTTGAGCTCCAGAGTTGTTGGTGAGCCTCCTTGCTTCCGGAGGATCCCTTTTATTGCTTTCAGTTTACTTATAAAAGTACAGTTATGTTGAGTTAAGTCTTCCGTTGAGTAAGTAAGCTAGGCCAAGGGTTCTCTTGGGGCCAGCAATGGTTCTCGAGTGTCAGTCTCGTCCAGGGTATAGGCTCGGGGTGTGACATTATATTTATTTTATTTAATAATTTTATCATATCAAGAAAAAATAATTATTTTTCTATTTTATACTCAACATTAATTGCTTATTTCTTTTGAGAATCTTAGAATCTCATTAGCTACCTAAAATTTCACTTTATCGGTGAATGTTTGTTTTCCGAGATTGATAATCCCCACACCTATTTTTCTTCACTCGACCCACAATTTAATTTTTTATCATTTTGAAAAAGGTTATGGCGTTGAAAAATTTGAAATACCATTCTTAAATACCTAAATAGAAAATGCTGAGAAAGTTTACACATAAAACGCATTCGGCGAATGCGATTTATATATAAGTGTAACATCTCGCTAATTGAAGGAACTAGAAAGAAGTTAAAATTTGGAAATAGTCATTATTGGAAAGAATATAAAAATCTGGAAAATTTGTTAAGTATGTTAAGTTGAGTTTTTGGTTAACTTCAAACAACCATAACTCCTAGCTCAGGATGAGTTAGGTGTGTTTCCAGATATCGTAGGAAAGATCTTGGAATAATCTTTCCAAAGCCGCAAAGTTTGAGCGATTCTGAGTTTGTATGAGTGAGATATGCCCATTTTAAGTTGGGCTGTTCAATTAAGGAAAGTTTAAATCGGATTTTGGAAGGGTATTTTGGTCTTTACCATACCCAATTTAATTAATTCGTTTTTGGTAATTACGTAGGGGTCTAAACTGAACTTGGTCAGTTTACGCTTTTGAAAATTTAGTTAGGGTTTTGAGAGAAGAGAAAAGAAGAGGAGAAGGAGCAAGAATCGTCAAGTTTTTCAAGATTCGCTTGTGGATTTCGTCAAGGGGTGATCCCTACGAGGTATGTGAGGCTTTCATAACGTTGAGTTCATTCACCCACGTTCCAAACATGTTTATTTCAGCGTGAATTCGTCCTAAAAGAGTTTGAAAGTTTGATGTTCTTGATATGTATTCTTGAATTTGATGTCGTTCTTGAATTGGGCTGAGATTGAGAAGTTTCTGAGATCATTACGTCAAATTATTGAGTTGTTTGGAGTTAGGTTCTTAGGTACATTTGTTGGGTATCTGTATCTAAAAAGAATTTGGGAAAAAGAACCGAGTTTAGGCGAATTGGGGCTGGAAAATGAAGAAGGAAAATAATCGGGCAAATCTGGGCACTAGGGCCGCGTCGCGGACCTGCTCCTCAGATTTGGGAAAAGTTTCTTCGCGTCGCGGAGCGGTCATGGACCGTTCTGCCTCAAAATGTATTTTCGCGATCAAAAATTTAAATACATCTTCTCTTCGTGGACTAGTTTCCAGACAATAATTTCTTGATATTTTCTCATGTTTAACTATCAAAAAACACTCCTAAACATCATGAAATCGTTCCTATCACAAATCACAATCCTTGAATCCATAATTCAATTCAAGGAAAGTTAAGAGTCAAGTTAAGAGAAGTTCATAAAGTTTTCAAAAGTCTTTCACAAACGTTTTAACTTTGTTTTGAGACTTAAGTTTCGAGTTGACTAAAGAGTTATGAGTAAAGTTCATTTCTTCAAAGATTATACGGGAACTAAGTATTCCCAAAAGTTGGAAATGTTTTCACATTTGAGAAAGAAAGGGAGCATCGATTCCAAAAGAACTTTTAAGGTAAGTTTTGAGTAATTATCTCAAACCAAAGAAAGAAGTTTTGTTTTTAAAAACATATAAGCTAAGTATACTTTTGGGAGTAGTATTGAGCATCGATATGGGGATGTGAGTTCATAATAACTCAGGTTTCCATAAACCATGTAGCCATCATGGGTAGTAAAGGATCATACTTTTTATAGATGATTCCTTAAGTGCTTTTTAGCATAGACTAGTGGATCCACTTAGTTAAGGCGTTCTATATGACGACAAAGTATATGACAGTTCTAGCAGCGTGGGCAAGACGTTGTATCACCACTTAGGCTCATAGTGATGGTTGTCGGTTAGAGAAACTCCCACAGAAACTATATTACTTTATTATATGAGTAAAGTTGAGTTTGTTATTGCATTTTCTTTAACAAACTAAGTTGTTTTCCACTGTTTTACAAGCTTTCCATATATTGCATGTGTTTTATTGCTTTATATTGAGTTAAGTTATTCATGAGTTGAGTAAAGCCAAGGTAAGTGTTTTTTTCAGATTTCTTTCAAGGCTTATGTTATGTTTAGTTTTCCCCTCGCATACTCGTACATTCAATGTACTGATGCCATTTGACTTGCATCTTATTATGATGCAGACACAGGTAATCAAGATCATCATCCATCGCCTCGTTGATCCAGTCGAGCATTCAGAGTCAATTGGTGAGCCTCCTTGCTTTCCAAAGAGCTCCTTTGTTATCATTTGTTTTTTTTAGTATTTCATTTATTAGGATGATCGGGGGTCTTGTCCCGACATCCATCTTAGTTGTTCTAGAGGCTTCATAGACAGTGAGATGTTAGTTCTTTAGTCTTTTCATTTTCATTATCTTATGTTGAGACTTGAGTTTGCCTAATTGGCCAGCTGAATGTTTTCTTTATAACATTCTAAGTTTTATATGAGTTATCTTTGATAAGTAAGTCTTCCGCTGAGTAAGTAAGCCATACCAAGGGTTCGCTTGGGGCCAGCAATGGTTCTCGAGTGCCAGTCCCGCCTAGGGTGTAGGCTCGAGGCGTGACAATAAGTTTCTGTCTCTTCTTATTTATTATTGAAATTACTTTATTACCCCTTCTTTTTAATTTTATTTGTCGACTATTTTAAATATATATTTATTTATTTTATTTATTACTTTAATCATATCAATAAAAGATAATTATTTTTTCTATTTTATACTCAATATTAATTGCTTGTTTTTTTTGAGAATCTTCGAATCTCAACTGATTAGCTACCCTAAAATTTTACTTTATCAGTGAATGTTCAATTTTCGAGATTAATAATCCCCTTACATATTTTTCTTTACTCGACCCACAAATTTATTTTTTACCATTTAAAGAAAATTCATGACGTTGAAAATTTGAAAAACCATTCTTAGATACCTAAATAGAAAATGCTGAGAAAGTTTACACATTCGTCCTATGCGATTTATGTATAATTTTATGTCTCTTCTTATTTATTGTTGAAATTACTTTATTACCCCTTCTATTTTATTTTATTTGTCGATTATTTTTAAAATATATTTATTTCTTTTATACTCAACATTAATTGCTTATTTTGTTAGAGTATTAGAATCTCAAATGATTAGCTACCTAAAATTTCACTTTATCGGTGAATGTTCGATTTCCAGATTGATAATCTTCACAACTATTTTGCTTTACTCAACCCACAATTTATTTTTTATCATTTAAAAAAAGGTTATGGCGTTGAAAACTTGAAAAACCATTTTTAGATACCTAAATAGAAAATGCTGAGAAAGTTACACATAAATCGCATTTATCGAGTGCGATTTTATTGTAAGTTTCTGTCTCTTCTTATTTATCGGTAAAATTACTTTATTACCCCTTCTGTTTAATTTTATTAATCGACTATTTCTAAAATATATTTATTTCTTTTATACTCAACATTAATTGCTTATATTTTTTTTAGAATCTTAGAATCTCAACGGATTAGTTACCTAACATGTCACTTTATCGGTTAATATTCGATTTTCCATATTGATAATCTTTACAACTATTTTTCTTTACTCGACCCACAAATTTATTTTTTACCATTTAAAAAAAGGTCGTTACGTTGAAACGTGAAAAATCATTCTTAGATACCTAAATAGAAAGATCTAAGAAAGTTTACACATAAAACGCATTCGTCGAATGCGATTTATGTATAAGTTTCTGTCTATTTTTATTTATTGTTGAAATTACTTTATTACCACTTCTGTTTAATTTTATTTGTCGACTAATTTTAAAATATATTTATTACTTTTATCATATCAAGAAAAGATAATTATTTTTTCTATTTTATACTCAACATTAATTGCTTATTTTTTTTTGAGAATTTTAGAATCTCAACTGATTATTTACCTAAAATTTTACTTTATCGGTGAATGTTTGATTTTTCAGATTGATAATCTTCACAACTATTTTTCTTTACTCGACCCACAAATTTATTTTTACCATTTTAAAAAAGGTCGTGACACTGAGAACATGAAAAATCATTCTTAGATACCTAAATAGAAAGAGCTGAGAAAGTTTACACATAAAACGCATTCGGCGAATGCGATTTATGTATAAGTTACTATTTTTTCTTATTTATTGTTGAAATTACTTTATTACCCCTTCTGTTTAATCATATTTGTCAACTATTTTTCAAATTATCAAGAAAAAAAAATATTTTTCCATTTTATACTCAACATTAATTACTTATTTTTTTGAGAATCTTAGAATCTCAAATGATTAGCTACTTAAAATTTCACTTTATCGGTGAATGTTTGATTTTTTCAGATTGATAATCTTTAAAACTATTTTTCTTTACTTGACCCACAATTTATTTTTTTATCATTTAAAAAAAGGTCATGGCGTTAAAAACTTGAAAAACCATTCTTAAATACCTAAATAGAAAATGCTGAGAAAGTTTACACATAAAACGCATTCGGTGAATGCGATTTATGTATAAGTTTATGTCTCTTCTTATTTATTGTAAAAATTACTTTATTACCCCTTCTGTGTAATTTTATTTGTCGACTATTTTTATAATATATTTATTTCTTCTATTTATTACTTTTATCCTCAACATGAATTGCTTATTTTTTTTTGAGAATCTTCGAATCCCAACTGATTAGCTACCTAAAATTTCACTTTATCGGTGAATGTTTGATTTTCGAGATTGATAATCCCCTTACACATTTTTCCTTACTCGACCCACAAATTTATTTTTAACCATTTAAAAAAAATTCATGACGTTGAAAACTTGAATAACCATTCTTAGATACCTAAATAGAAAATGCTCAAAAAGTTTACACATTCGTCCAATGCGATTTATGTATAATTTTTTGTCTCTTTTTATTATTGTTGAAACCAATTTATTACCCCTTATGTTTTATTTTATTTGTCGATTATTTTTAAAATATATTTATTTCTTTTATACTCAACATTAATTGCTTATTTTTTTTTAGAATCTTAGAATCTCAACTGATTAGCTACTTAAAATTTCACTTAATCGGTGAATGTTCAATTTTTCAGATTGAGAATCCCCACACCTATATTTCTTTACTTGACCCACAATTTTATTTTTTGCCATTTAAGAAAATGTCATGGCGTTGAAAACTTTAAAAATCATTCAAAGATATTTAAATAGAAAGAGCGGAGAATATTTACACATAAAACGCATTCGACGAATGCGATTTATGTATAAATTTCTGTCTTTTCTTATTTATTGTTGAAATTACTTTATCACCTCTTCTGTTTAAATTTATTTGTTGACTATTTTTAAAATATATTTATTTCTTTTATTTATTAATTTTATCATATCAAGAAAATGCTGAGAGAGTTTACACATAAAACGCATTTAGCGAATGCGATTTATGTATAAGTTTCTGTCTCTTCTTATTTATCATCAAAATTACTTTATTACCCCTTCTGTTTAAGTTAGTCTAAAACAACTATCTCTACTCGGTCTCATTCAATAAATACAAAATGCACTAGCACAAGAAGTTGAAACTATACTATTCCCATAATCAAGATAAACTACATATAATCTTGTGCTACAATCGTACCGATGACATGTCCATTTTCCATCTTAGATTGTGAAGAAAAAAATTTATACTTATAAGAACCGATGATTTTATCCTCTGTGTATAACATAAAACTCTATACACTAAATCATCTACTATATAAGTAAACAGACACCATAAACGAATATATGATCTATTAAAAATGAAAAAATAATTATTCTATAATAAATATTATATCTAAACACATGGTTAATAGTATATATCCCAACAATCTCCCCAATACTTTTTCGGCCTACCTCTACCCTTATGCGTACCCCTACAAATAGACTCTCGCACCTCTTCATTGGGGCGTCACTGCACATCTTCTACGCATTTCCAAACCATTTCAACCCCTCTTCCCTCATCTTGTCCGCCACAAAGTCCACTTCCACCTTATGTCGGATAACCTCATTCCTAATTTTGTCTCTCCTAGTATGCCCACACATCCATCTCAACATCCTCATCTCCACAACATACATCTTTTGAACATGTGAGCTCTTGATTGCCAACAGTTCACCCTATGCAACGAGAATGATCTAATCACCACTCCGTAAACTTACCTTTAAAAATATTTATTACTTATTTAACGGAGATAATTTTTTTATGGAAATGAAAAGATTCCCTTTTTTAAAAAAAAAATCATTTCCATATCAATAAAAAAAGTCTTTCCATATCTTTTCCCTCTTTAACCATTTCTAATTTATTAATTAATTATTGCTCTCTTCCACATTTCTCTTTCATATTTATTTTGTAAAAAACTATTACAAAAGGTGCTAAGCTCCTCTCTTGGAATCAACGTACTATTAAGATAATTTTTTAAAATATTAAGCTTACATTGACTTTTATTTCTTATGATAACTTAAACATCACAAAAATATTTAATGTTATAAAAGATGATAAAGCAGAAATTATGAAATTAGTAATTAAGTTAAATATGTATACGAAAGAAATATCAAAATAATAGAGATTTTTTTTTCCTTTAGAACCATTTTCTTAATTTTACCTCTATAATATTTTTTTCAATCCATAGTAATAATAGTTATATGATTTTGTTGGTTGGGCCTCAGCCATCTAAGATGCGGCCTAGGGGTTTTGAATGCATTTCAACATGGTGTCAGAATATTGTTGGCCAATTATGAGAATAGTCCAAATTTTCATCACATTTTTCAATGTTTAATATATACTCCCTCCATTACATATTAATTAAATTTTTGAGGTGTTTCACACCCTTTAAAAAAATAGATTAAGACATAAATTGAACATAATTTTTCATTTTTTACCCTTATTAATTATTGTCAAATTTATTAAAGTCATCACATTGAAAATTCAAATGAAGGCTAAAATTGACAGAACACTTTAAAAGTAGTCTTGAAAACTGAACAATTAAGTTAATTTGAAAAATTGAAAATACCTCAAAAATTCAATTAATATAGAATGGAGGAAGTATAAAATTATATTAAAAATTGAAAAAAATTATGGATTTTTTATATTTATAAATAAAAAATATAATTTAAATAAAGGAAAAAAAAAATAGATCAGAAAATTTGGCCAGAACAATATTTTATCTATGTTATTTTACCTTTTTAAACATTTTTACCATTTTAACTAAAAAATCGAAATAAAATCAGTTTATTTTAAAATAAAAAAATATTGGAGTTTTTTAAATTTTCTAACCAAATTATGATCAAATTTTCTAGTCATTTAGCATTTCTTTTAAATAAAATTTTACTTTTCTTCATATTTAATTACGATTTCATCACACATAACCAAATGAAGACAAAAAAAAAATACCAACAACATGATAGTGAAACTAATTGTACAATATTTATTTAATTGCTTTGGGAAGTGTGGGGAAAAAATATACCAATTGAAAAAGTTAAGGAAAAAGATCCATGTGCAATGAATGAGTAGACGCATAGTAGGTAAAAAAAGTTGGGGAAAACAAAATTATTAGAATCCAATCAAAACTTTGACTTTTAAAAAATGAAAAATATTACTAGGACAGAGAAAAAAGTGAATGCAGCACACTCGTATCTCATCTCTATAAACGCTAGCCAGCGCTCCTATTTCTTTGCTCACTCTCACTTCCTTTGCTTGCTATACTGAAAATCCAATGGATAACACTGAGAATATTCCAAACTTGAAGAAACAATTAAGTGATGAAGTTGTTGTAGTTATGGTTCCACTTCAAACTCAAAGTCATCTTGACCCTTTTCTCCAATTTGCTTGTCTAATCTCTTCTTATGGTCTCTCTGTTCACTATCTTAGCCTTCCTACTTACAATCACGACACTAAGACTCGTGCCACGATGTTAAATCCTTCCGATTTAGCCAGTATTCATTTTCATGACCTCCAAATGACTCCCACTCCACTCGACCCTGATATCCCGAGTGAAGTACCTAAACATTTCCATTTATTCTGGAATGTTTCCATGCATCTCCGCCAGTCCATTACTTCCTTCTTACATGATATTTCGTCTAAATCAAGACGAATTGTCATGATTCATGATTGTCTAATGTCTTATAATGTTCAGGATATTTCATCATTCGATAATGCAGAGTCCTACATCTTTAATCCTGTAATTTCAGCTTTAGGTATGTATTGTGATCACTTATTTCCTCATGTGGGATTGCCTATCCCGCTTGAACAACAAATACTTCAAAAGTTACCATCCTCTGAAGGATGGTATTGCGAAGAAATCATGCGGATAGGATCTTTTCAAGTTCAATATATAGGGAAGAGCTCTGTGGGTGATATTCATAATACAAGCAAAGTAATGGAAGGTAGTAATACTTTTATCGACTTGCTTGGAATTGGACAAGACAAGAAGCAATGGGCAATAGGACCGGTTCTCCGGCCTACTAAGAAAGAAAAAAATGGATTCCCCTGTTTGGATTGGTTGGACAAACAACCTCCAAAATCAGTTCTTTATGTATCTTATGAAATGTTGACTTCATTTTCTGCTGAACAAATTAAGGAGCTCGCGATGGGTTTAGAGCTTAGCAAACAAAAGTTCATATGGTTGTTATACGATCCTGATAATACAGATATCTATCTCGGGGCAGACTTTAAAAGAAAATTTGAGTTTCATACAGGGTTTGAGGAAAGACTAGACGGGGTTGGATTACTGGTTAGAGATTGGACACCACAAACAGAAATCTTAGCCCATTCATCCATTGGCGGGTTCTTGAGTGCATGTGATTGGACTTCTTGTGTAGAGACCATTACTATGGGAGTCCCAATAATTGCTTGGCCTACACACTCTGACCACCCAAAAAATGGTTTTTTGTTAACAGAAATATTGAAATTAGGCTTGATCATTAGGGAATGGGACCAGAAACGCGAAGAGGTGGTCACTGCATCCACCATTGATAACGTCGTGAGGAAGTTAATGGCATCAGAAGAAGGAGACGAGGTTAGGAAAAGAGCAAAAGAATTGGGGGAAGCCGTGAGACAGTCCACAGAGAAAGGGGGTGCTTCTCGAATGGAGTTGAATTATTTTATCGCGCATATCACTAGATAGAATTTTCTATGCTTTTTTTAATTAATGCTTTCTCAATATTTTCTTTCAACCCTGTTGTACTACTATTTTGAGTGTACTTGTGGAATAAGCATTAGGCATTGTATGAATATTTTGCTGTTTCATGTAACATTACATGGATATGCTGATATTATCTTGTTAATGTATTTTTTTTTAATATTTAGAATTATGTTGTTTTCTCTAAAAAAGGTGAATTACTACCTAAATTATAATCAATTATTATATCTTAATTATTCACGTGCTATATACACTGTCAATCTATTTATATATATAAAGCAGAATGATAGAATTGCTGATGTGACATGCCTCTAAGGGCTGGAATCATATTATTTTTTTTTGAGTTTTTTCTTATTTTAAAAGACACAAAATATTATTTCAAGTTTTTACAGAATATTAAAGTTTAGTATTTAATTACTCCTCATTAATAGATAAACATAAAAACTTCAGTTATCAATTCTTACACATTTTTCTTAATTATAAAATTTAAAAGGATTTAATCCTTATCACCTAATTACAGAATTTGAAAAGTTTTTTCAAATTTAATTTGAAAGGTACTAATATTTAAAGTAGAGTAGCTAATCATAAAATATTTCAAACAAAATGGTAGAAGGTATTCATCAATTTATATTGATGTGTTTATTCTTGTCGGAATAGTAGAAAAAAATCATGATTTGGTTAACTCTTTTTTCAATATTTCATTTTTTCTGTACAGTTGTGTTTCAAACATCGTTTCTGTTTTAAATATTTTCTTTCTTTTCTTTAGTTTTTAATTTTGCAGGAACATCAAACAATATTCATTGAACATGCACATATTAGTGAGAGAACAATTCAGCAACGCACTGAAACAGTAACAACAATCATGAAGAAGAGCAAGTTAACAAGCAACGGAAAAAGAACAACAAAAATGACACAACACACTGAAAGGTAATTTATAGATAAGGAGAAGAGATCTTAGAATGAACAAAAAAGTTGCGACTCCTTTACTTTGTCTCTTCTTCTTCTGACGATGAAATGTTATTTTTTTCATGAAAAAAGACTGTATCTTATGATCCTTTTGAAGATATTGATGTAAGAAGAGTAAGAATTTTTGAAAGAATGTTGCACTATAATTTCTTCTATAAAAAAATATATATTGAGGATTTTTTTTTTATTTTGATTGTTGTTACTTATAGAAAGAACAATAAGTGGTCCAAGAGGAAGAAAAATTATTTAGAGAGAGAATCAATTTATTTATGGAATTCATATAATTAGGAGGAAAATAAGGAGAAATATATATATATATATTCTAATTCCGTTATTTTTTTCCTTAAAAAATGTTTTTCTATTTTATTTTTCCCTATCTATTTTTAATGAAAGTTTGTTTTATTTTATTTTATATATTTTTAATTGAAGTTTGTTTATATTTTTGTAGTTTTTTTTGTTAAATTATATTTTTTTTTTCTGATTTTAAAAGATTGAAAATGTGACCAGATCTAATTTCATTCATCATACTAATATTATTTTTTTTACTTTCTTACCATAATTTGAACTCACTCATTTATGTCTTTTCTTTAAAGCACTTCTTTTACCTTCTTTTTTTTTTACTTTTTTTTTTATTTATTATAAAAATTTAGTTATCATAACTTGGTAAGAATTGCTTATATTTATTTTTTTTATGAAATTTGATTTATTTTATTTGAATTTTGATTATTTCTTCTGCTAAAGATTCATTATTTAAAATTAGAAAATGATGACAACCTTCTTATTTCAGATATTTATTTATTTTTATCAATATGTTTTAAACATTTTCTCTTATATTTTCTTAAATTAATTGCTAAAAATTGTGTCTGGAAGTTTATTTATTTATTTTTCTAATTTTTTAGTTTTTTTTTAATTTTTAAAATAGTAAAAAATTTACCTTAAAATCTTACTGAATATCAAATATGACCATATTTAAATCTTTTCATCATTGAGGCTATTAATTTTTAAAATTTTCTTTCCTTAATCTCATCATTAATGTAATTTATATCATTTCCTTAAATAAATTATTTCCTTTCTTTGTTCTTTGTACTTTTTATTTATTTGTTTTTAAAATTGTTTTTTATAACAGTATAATAATTGCATTCTTTATACATAAATAGAATTTAATTTGTCATTTATTTCTAATTTCCGTTTTAATTCTTCCTAAAAACCTATTTTTTCCTTATCTATCTTTAATTAAAGTTTGTTTTGTTTTCTTTTATATAAATTTAATTGAAGTTTATTTTATTTTCTTATATATATATATATATAACTCTTCTTAAAAACATATTTTTTCCTTATCTATCTCTAATTAAAGTTTGTTTTCTTTTCTTTTATATAACTTTAATTGAAGTTTATTTTATTTTCTTATATATATATATATATTAAGGACAAATTTTTTTTATCTTTTTATAGTTTTTTTTATTTCAAAAGACAAAATATTTACTTTCAAATTTTATAGAATATCAAATTGACTACATTTAATTTCATTCATCATCAATCATACTACTTTTTAACTTCATTATCTTAATTTGATTGTTACTCTCATTTATGTCATTTTCTTAAAGCACTACTTTTACTTTTTTATTATTATTTTTATTTTCTACTTTTTTATTTATTTATTTATTACAAGAAATTAGTTATTATAAGTTGGTAAGAATCATATATATTTGTTTACAAAATTTGTTTTTTTATTTTTAAAAAAATAGATCACTTCTTCTGCTAAAGATTTTATACACATATACGTAATATAAGAAAACTAAAATTAGAAAAAGATGGCAACCTTATCATTTTAGATATTTATTTTTATGAATTTTTTTTGACATTTTCTTTTATATTTTCTTAAAATAATTGTTAAAAATCATGTGGAAGTTTATTTATTATTTTCTCTATTTATTTTTTGTACTTATAAAATTTAAACGACCGGAAATTTTAGCTTAAACCATATAGAATATCAAATACGACCATATTTAAATCATTTCATCATTGATGCTATTGATTTTTAGAATTTCTTTCCTTAAACTCACCAATCACCATTAATGTTATGTGTATCATTTCCTTAAATCACTTCTTCTCCTTCTTTTTTTTTGGTTCTTTTTACTTTTTATCTCTTTATTTATTTCAAAAATTAATTGTCATCACTTTATAAAAATTGCATTTATATATATATATAAATAGAATTTGATTTGTCTTTTTTTTTATTCTTAGATTATTTCTTCTACTAAAGATCGATATCTATATGTAAAATAGTAAAGCTTAAAATATAAGAAATGATGTGACATCTTTCTTAGTCCGTATATTCATTTATTTGTATCAATTTTTTTTACATTTTCTCTTATATTTTTCTTAAACTAATTGCTTAAAAATGAAGTTAGTTTATCAAAAAAATTATAATAATTATTTGCATTGCTCAATTAAAAAGAGAAAAAAAAACTGTAAGAAAAATAAAGTATGCATGAAATGTTTTCGTTTTTAATAATTTGTTTTATTTTCATTAGAATAGAGTCTAAAAATATTTATTTTGAAATCGCTCATTTTAAATCTTCACATTTTCATTGTTCATTATTTTATGCGAATAAATAAACATCTTCTTCTTTCTTATACTGATGGTTATGATGCACTGTACATAACCTGAAAATCAATATATTAAAAATATTAATTTCATTCTTATTCTTGATTATCACTAGACTATTATAACTTATGAATTTAAAGGTTTCGGCAAAAGAAAAAAAATCACATGAACTTGAAGTATGGCAAGTTATAATTTATGAATAGGTAATTTATAAAAAGTTTATTTTAAATTATTATTATATCGCGCGAAGCGCGTACAAGTTTCCTAGTTCACTTAGAAAGGTAAATCACTTTTTATAAATAAGGTTTTTATCCTCATGATTAAGATTAAAAACAAGATATATGATTAATAGTTGAGGAATTTTATAGATCACATTCTTCACCATTGGAATTGCCAAATTAATTTATATATAAAAAAGTCAAAATAGTAAAAGAGATACTCGAAATGCTCGTTTATTTAATGTCGATATTGCTGACCCTATAGATATAGCATGTAAGTCAATCCAATGGGACACGAAGAGAGACAAATTGTCAGCTAAAATGCATGTATAGTATAATTTACGTTGTACTATGTCTTAACATTACTAAATATTGAAGAAGAAATTTAGAAGGAAAGAAGGAAATTATGTTTTAGTAAATATAAAAGGTCATTCAATTATGATAGTATATATAGTAAAATTATTAAATTTAATTTTGTATCAATAAAGTCATTTATTTAATTTTAAAAAATCCTCTTAAAAAATCACTCAATCAAGATTGTCATAAAAAATATCTAACTTCAAAAATAAATAATTTCTTATGTCATATAAATATTAATATCATAAATAAAAGAGTTAAAAATATCCTCGAACTTATACAAAATAGTACACATTTATCCTCTGTTTGTTTGTGGTATCAAAAATACCATGTCAGACTATTTTTTGGACCACAAATACCTTCCAAACTAACGGATGTCCACATAAGTCATTTACCACTGACATGATAGTCTACGTGGCAAAATGGCCAAAATTTCCCACAAACTATTAAAATTAGCTCAAATTTACCCTTTATTCGCTTTTGGTGTAAAAACAATACCCTTATCTTTTAATTTTTGGTGCATTTAATGAAATCTTCTTCTTTTGGTGGGTTTCCTAGAATTTTTTTTATGCCAATGCTAGATTTTTGTATAAAAAAATTGTAGGTTCACCTAATTTTTTTCGACTTCAAATGATTCTAAGTGGAAAAGAAAGAATTATTTAATGAAAATACATTTTTGAAACCATCACAAACTAAGTTTGAGTTTAAAATATATCCCAAAATTTGTCAAACATACTTTTAGCTAGAATGCAATTAAAGTAAGATTGATTGCAAGTTGCTAAACAATGGACCCCCTAAGTTAAGTTGCATACGATAACAATACTTAAAATTTTTATTAAGTCAGAAGATGTCACATAAATTAAAATAGAGAGCGCATTAATAATATAAAGAAATCAACAAATTTATAGTTAATTCCATATTTTCTAATAATGTGACTAAGAACATATTTGGTAGTATAATATAACAATATTAAAGTATTTTTCCATTACAAACTAATAAAAAAAGTGTGTAGTTTAATTACTTTTTTATTTTTAAAAAATAGTCTTTATTACAATTAACATGCTAAAAAAGATCAACGGCTTTTTTCATACTTTAAGGCACTCTCTATTTTTATTTATATGACATATTTTGGCTTAACAAAGAATTTTAAGTGTCGTCTTCTACCATATGCAACATAACTTAGGGGCCCGTTGTTTAGCAACTTGCAAGCAATCTTAATTTATTTGCATGCGAAAAGTTTGGATTACAAATTTATGATAGTCTTAAACTCAAACTTAATGTGTTATTGTTTAAAAATATATCTTAATTTTAAATAATTCCTTCTTTTACTAATTCTTAGACTCATTTGAACTCGAAAAAAATTAGTTAAACCTATAATTTGTTAAAAAAATTCTAGCATTGGCATAAAAAAAAGAGTTATAGTAAACCCACCAAAAGGAAGTAGTTCCATTAAATGCACCAAAGCATAGAAGAAAAGGGTATTTTTGACACTAAGGGTGTGTTTGATATGAAGAAAAATATTTTCCTTCTCAAAAATGTTTTCTTGGAAACAAGTGAATTTTTTACTTATTTTCTCATATTTGGTTGGTGAGTAGAAAATATTTTCTAAAATATACTTTTAAGAGTTTGATTTGTGAATGAAAAACATTTTAAGATTTTTTATTTTTTTTACTAGAGAGTAAAATATAATTTTTGACTCGAAAACCAACCTCGATAATCGATCTAGGACATAACCCTGATACGTGAACTAGGACATAACCACGACGACAGATCCAAAATCCGACCATGAGATTTGACCCAAGACATGACCCTGTCGTTCGACTCAAAACCCGACATTTGAATTGGAACCAGATATCCAATCCAGGACCTGATCCTGACACCCGAACTTGAACACAATCCATCAATCTAGGTTTCGACTTCGACACTCGAATCAAGACCCGACTTCTAAACTAAGATCCGACCTCGATTGTCAAGTGTGAAAACTAACTAGTTAAGGAGTATCAGTTGTATGACATGTTCAGATAATGAGATTTGGTGTTGCATTCACATTTGAGAAACCAACTAGTTTGTTACTATGGACGCTTGGGTTAAGCATTGTTTTTAAGGAAGATTTTTGTGGTGGATCGTAGGTACAATATTAATGCATTTAGGTTGTGAAGTTGTCATGACCCAACCCACCAGGCCGTGCGGGAACCTACATACTGCCACCTAAGTAGGAGAACCCTCATATCCCAACAGTTAAAACATGCAGAAGATTAACGAAAAATGGAGATAAAAAAAATCATAAGGTTTTCATAAATAAAACTTTTAAACAATTTTGGATTAAAATTTGTAAAGTAACTAACACCCCCCCAAGAATCTAGTCTAAACAGGTACAAAAGCTACTAAGAGTACAACTAGACATAATAAAGAAAAGACACAGCTCCCACCATGCGGAAGAAAAAGTAGAAGCTGCTGGAGAGTTCTTCATCTTCATCTAAGGAAACATCACCAACCTGCATCCAGACTATGTCAAAAAGACATAGCAAGAGTAGTATCAATACAAACCACACGTACTGGTAGACATCATCGGTCAACCCGACGCCCACCACATAACATAGAAAAACAACTAGTAAGAACATGCAATAAACCACTCGCTTCTCCACCTTAACCCTCTTTTTAAGACCTTAGAATTACACTAGTCCTCTAACTAATAAACACCCTCTCGGTCAACCTACTTACTAGGTTCTTGATCATAGCATAGACGTACTAACGCATGAAAAATTCCCCAAATACAACTACGAGCATTCCAACTAACCACTCATGTCAAACCCTTACTTCCTCTTCATATTACCCCGTCATGGCCACATAGTACATTACGTCACGTTTTCTAACCACTAACACAAATCCCTTACCCCAAAGTGAAATCCACCCAAGAATTTACATCACGTACACTACCTCTCCTTCTAACCCTTGCAACATACGGACAACCATTGCTCTCAATTATTACGACCCTTGAACCCTTGGCCTCCCCGATTCATTCAACAACCATATATACAACAAGTTCACTAAACACAAAAGAACAATCAGATATAAGTCCTCATAACCATACGACCACTCCGGGGAATTATAATACCATATATCATTACGAACCACGTTCAATTTCACAATCCTCAAAGTCCATAATTATGTCAAGTCATTGGTCCTCTCATGGAACCCAAACCCAAACTGTTAGCATACCAAAATGTGGTATCCGATTCAAAGATTATGCCGGAATGTGGAACGATCCCATATTTATGATGAAACGTGGCAACCGATCCAAGTTAGTGTGTCGAAACGCAACACTCGATTCACAATCACAATCATAATGTATATTATTACAAGCATACAACAAGAGGTGATTCATAGCATATAGTTATTTGCTCATACTTATTCACATTAGGTGTGATCAGCATGCTTCGTTCACATACATGCACAAATTATGATGAAGCAAGAACAAACCCATAACACACAATCATAAATTCACCACCATCCCAATGAACTACTTATCGACGTATATTATGTAAGCATTAATTCAACCATACTTAGCACTAGTTCATCATCTAAGGCTTCTCCCTAGGATCTAATTATATTACATTCGATGCACGAAGGCCTACACATAATTCCTACCATTGATTTACATACATTACGCAGTGAGCACAAATTTATAACTACTCAATTCATAAAACCTAGCCTACCTAGGTGCCAAGCAACTGCACAGAGTTTTGGTATTTGAAACTTGTTTCCAAGATTCGTGACGGTGATCTTGACCAAAAATCCGCAATCCATCCACATCTTCACGCTAGAAATCTCTCCCTCCCTCTTCCCCAATCTTGGAGTAGTTTTTTGGGGGGTTTCTAGGGTGTTTTACGACTAATTTAGATATTTTAGAAAAAAGAAGGAAATATGATTTCACGTTATTTACATTATGTCTCACCTATCCCACTCTGGCACCAACTTACTGCGCCCTGGCGCCGCCACCCTAGCGGCATCTGGCCCGCCCTGGCAGGACCGTGGCCCAGAATTTCCTAAATTTTAGCTTTTCCTAATTAACGATGGCTCGGGTCGTTACAGAAGTGTATCTTGAAGATTCTAAATGAGAAGCAGTAATTTTATCTTAAACTCAAAAGGAGTGGATTGATACCGGAATGACAAGCTTATGGGTAAAGTAAGTCCCTGTGAGTATACTTGGGTGAAAACAATTAAAGGTTTTAGTAAGAAAGTACATATAAAATTAGGTTAGTCTTTTGGATTGGATTGGTATAACTGGGTTTGAGGTGTCATGTCGATGAAGAGGTTCACTTCGGGGTGATGGAAAGTGCTAACTAAGCATGATGGTAATAAGAGTCCGTGATGGAATGTGCTTGGGATGCAACTATATAATAATGATTGTTGGTTAAATGAATTTTGCACTATCATAACGACTTCCACGTATCTAAGATTGTGGTTTTCTACCATTTGGCGAGTAACGTGGTTGTATGGAATGTTTTAGGAGCTGCTGGGATACCGCTCGAATAGAATTTAAAGGAGGTAGAGTCATAGTAAAAAAAAATTAGTGGGATGTAGTGCAGCCTTTGGAGAGAGGAAAGAGCAAAAATATTATCTCTAATTGCAAGGGCTAAAGAGGTTACTTCAGAGGGGTTGATGATTCTATTCCGAGACGCGTGGTTTCATTCGTTTTACTCTAGTTATGGTAAGAGCGTCACATGTTCATCATATTGGTTAAAAACTATTGGATAAGACTTGAGAAGGGAGTGTACAGACGTTCAGCTCGAGTATGATGATAAGTTCTTTGTGGTTTTCAGTTTGATAATGAGTACAGTTGAATTTTTAGCGAAGGATATCATAAGGTCGATGGTGAGATGATCAATGATAAGCTAAGATATATGAATTGATAAAAGTCTTCAAGGTATGAGCTAATGTTGATAGATAAGGGTCAGATTGGGTTACACAATTGGATTCACAATTCAAATTTTTCATGGTAAGTCTACATTTATAGTGGTATGTTTTGTCAAGGTATGGATTTTAAGGTAAGAAATAATCGATTGCATCGGTTATTGAGTAGTTTTGAAGGACTTGTGCATGGTTTGGATCGTAAAGTTTGTTATTTTTTTATTGGTAAATGACCTAAGGAAGGGTTTCACTTTAAAGTGTTGGTTTTAAAGTAAGGTAAATGTACAGAGTGGTTATGATAGTTGTTAGAATTGAGAGTGTGGGCATAAGTGGAATGATGTGAAGAGTATGTGGAGTATGATAAATAGAATATATGTACGATCATAATGGGAACCAGACCGGTGGATTGTGGGTGGCTAAATCAAAGAAATATAGTCAACTGAATGGAAATTTTTGATATGGACTCTTTAGATGAATCATTCATCATTATTGAACGTTGGTTCCGTATATTATTATGTGACCACCTATTTCATTCTATACATGTCTTAGAGTATGATTCACTAGCTATGCCATACGTGTTTTCACTTTTTGGGTGGATCTCTAGTGGTGGATCAGGTGTATCGATCCTGCGATGTCCTCTTAGTTGGGGTAGGATGTTTGGGAAGAATTGGTTATCTCATATGACATATGTGGTGTAGTCTTGGAGCTGTTGAAGTATTCAACTGGTTCTACATGTACCACCTTACTTATGAGAATTTTAAAAAGAGCTACCATGGGTATTTACAGTTGTCCGACAGTCTTAATATTCATCTAGTCATCGAGGTCATGTTTTGTTTATGTGTGGTTGAATGTGGGGACCATTGAGTCTATTTATATCATTCTTAAGGGTCATCTACAATCACCACTACTAATATAACATTTCGACATTGTTATTAGAGGTTTTGTATGCTTGGGTGTATCGCTCGATGTGTGGTTACTTGATCATTTCCTTCTTTGGGTTAGATAAGTTTGATTCTCCCTTGATGGGTACCTGATGTATAAAGATCAAATGTTTATAACTTAAGCTCATGGAAAGTTTATGTTGTGAGAAGGAAATATTGATAAGATCTATGATGGTTTGTGCATTATGAAAGTGTGGTGATTGGTTCAAGTTCACTTCTGATTATAGCCAGTATTGATTCAGGATTTTATCATGGTTATGTGAGAAAAGATTCATCCTTATAGTTATCTTAATGTCCTTGAAAACATGTTGCAGACGTATGTACGATTAACTTTGGAGGTTATCATACGAGTATTGAGATGGACCCATTTGAGGTATTGTATGGGAGAAAGTCTAATTGGTTGGTTTGATACATTTAAGGTGAGACCTTGAGTATAGATATTTTGAGGAAATTGTTAAAGAAGGTGAAATTCATGCAAGAGAAGCTTCTAGCGGCATAGAGTAGGCAAAAAGAGTATGCAGACCGGAAGGTTAGGGACTTGGAGTTTATGGAGGAGGAGCATGTGTTGTTGAAGGTTTCACCCATGAAGAGTGTGATGAAGTTTGGTAAGCAAGGTTAGCTTAGTCTGAGGTATATAGGGTCATTTGAAGTTCTTAAGTGTGTGGGAGAGGTGGCCTATGAATTGGCTTTTCCTCTAGGGCGCGGTGTTTCATGTATCTCTGTTGAAGAAATACCATGGTGATGGAAACTACATTATTCATTGAGATTCAGTCCTACTTGATGAAAATCTGTCTTATGAAAAGGAGCCCGTAGTTATTCTAGATAGCAAAGGTTCACAAGTTGAGGTCCGAGGAGATTGCATCTGTAAAGGTCCAGTGGAAGAATCGTCCAGTTGAGGAGTCTACTTGGGAGAATGAAGATGATATGCACAAAAAATATTCACATCTTTTTGTCGAATCATGTAGCCTTTCCTACCCTCGCCTTCTTTTGATTATTCGAGGACAAATGATGAGAAATTGGTATCTCATGTAACGACACATTAGGTCGTTTTGAGTACTAAAGCTTCTTATTTCATATAAGACTCTTCTAATAGATTCTAAATGGGTATTTTAGACTATTCGTAACTACAATTATATAATTAATGGGATAATTTTAATTATTAATTTAGTTGGTGGTTAAAAAAAATAGCATTAAAATTAATAGTAGGCCACTTTCACCACTTTTTTAATAAGTCATGTATAATAATTAGGGTAGTAAATAATTTGTAGAAGAAAGGAAGATAAAATAGATGCATAGTTACGAATAGAAATTGAAACGGCACGGCTTCAGGAGAAAACTATTCTTCAATCCGTTCTAGTAACACTTAGGGCTCGTTTGGTGTGAGGGATTAGAAATAATAGTGATGGGATAAGGAAATAGTGATGAGATAAAAAAAAATTATGTTGTTTGGTTGGCAAGTCTGGGATAACTTATCCCGGGATTAATAATTAGTACCGGGATAAGTTATCCCTCCCCATGGGTGGTATAGTAATCCCGGGATAACTTATCCCGAGATAAAATAGGTAAATGACAAATATATCCCTTTCAATTCTTTTTATATATCATTTTTCACATTTATGTATATTTACATTTTTTTTAATACCATATATAATAATATTTACTACTTATTTTTATGATAATTACACATATTTTTCTATTAAAAAATTATACTATATAAATATAATTTTTATTTATGAATTTATTTGACTAATTCTTATGTTTATTTTATTTTGATTTCTCATAAATTTTCTTCTCTTTAATAAACTTAAGAGGGAAGTTCTATTTTTAA
>JAJOOS010008154.1:0-34918 GCA_029582725.1 Solanum chiquidenum | reverse complement strand
ACAAGCTCCATTCACATCTCAACATAAATCGTTCATTCAACTTAATGCATTTAGACAACTTCATTCATTAATGACATAAGATCATCACATACATTCAATTCAACATAAGCACTTACATTCAATTCATTATGACTCACTTTCACATTAGCATACTCAAAGACCAACACTTTTATTAATTAGCCCAATAAGACTCATTCATTCATTATCATTACTAAGACACACCAAGATCTCCCTTAAATGTCTACTTGTGCAATGTCTAGATGATGTCCCATTCCACCACCTATCCTAAGTAGTACACCCTTAAGAGACCCTAGTTCATTCATTCATTAATGTGGGGCAGAGACTTAACCGACATAGACCATGGAGCTTGACATGGAATCCCGGTAGTAACCCTTACCAGATGAGGGATCCCCACTTGCCTAAGGTAGGGTCATTCTTTTAGCTTTTACATGGTAGAGACAACTAGCTAGTCCTATGTGGGCACATAGTTAAGGGATAGAAGGTTTGCTTCTAAGTACCCACATCTCAACTAATGAAGGGGAACCCATCTTAAGGGTTTCTACTAAATACTCACATCTCAACTAACGAAGGAGTATCCACCCATCTTCTTATCATCTCGGTGCTAGACATTACTCCCCCACAGAGTTTGGACATTAATTTCATTCATTCATTTAGGGATAAGGATTGCTACTAAGTACTCTCATCTCAACTCACGAAGTAGTACTCATCCTAACCCAACATTCATTCATTTAGGGATTAGGATTGCTACTAAGTATTCTCATCTCAACTCATGAAGGAATACCCATCCTAATCCTCATTCATTCATTCATTAAGGAAGCTCTTGGATTCAAAGATGAGAAAATCTTTCATCTAGGAACCCCATTCATTTAAAGGAGTACTTTATGAGACTATCTTTACAGTAGACCCAACTTTCATTCATTCTCACATTCTTTCATTCATTCTTCACTAGGTGTGAGAGTAGGTAAACATAGGTTTTCCTAACCTCACCTTCATTATAAGTCATTCAAAGAAGACAACAACCAAGTATAACACATAAAGTCTCTATACAAGGTCACCTTTCTTACTCTTAGACCATACACAAATTCACATCATATCACATTACCTTCACATAATCAACATTACTCAAAACAACAATCATCCAACTTTGCCTACAAGGCCATGATCACAACATGCTTATAAAGTAAATACCTCCCCACTTTCAAAGGGATCAAACCTCACAATTCTAACATCTACAACATATAAATATAAAATACTAGAATCGATAATCTATTCACAACTTCATCATCATCATAAACCTTAGGTCACAATTACCCAATTCAAGGCCAACATCCAATATAACACAATTGACCATCAATTCCTCATAATTAAATATAGAACAATACATAAATCAATAGCCCATAAAAATCTACACATTAATAGCACATTATTAGCTCATAATCAATAGACCCACTTTAGACCAAAATTATGATTTCAAGATATGCAAGGGTTGATGGTGTTTTTGATCTTAAAACCATCAATATTAACATAAATCATCATTTGAAATACTTTCATGCAAGAACCCAAGCTTAGAATTGAAATTGGGGGTTTTAGGGTTTTTGAAAAACATTAAAATCACTTTGATTTGGCTCTTTGATTGAAAGGAGAATCAAAGATAAAATCCCCATACCTTTGTGATTAATTTCCTTAGGTATTAAAGGAGAAATCAGTACGAACCCATCCCCTAGTTTGAAGCTTCATCAATGTCTTCCATGGAGTTCTAGAGAGAGAAATTTATTTGAGAGGGAAGGTTCAATTTGGAGAATGAGGTCTAATTCTAGGTTTTGGCTATTGGTGGAGCAGGTTCGCGACGCGGAGCCACTCCCTCTTAGAACAACTTCAAGCTGCCTTGGCAGTTTGTTTGGTCAAGGGTTGGGGTCCTCCTCGGGGATACTTAGGGTGGTCCCAGGTAGACGTGGTGAGGACCACAACTCGTGGTACTTGTTGTGAGAATTTGGGTCAGTATCCGCCTCAAGGTTACACAAGGCTCACACGCCCAAGGCATTACCACAAGGGGCTCCACGAGCCGTGGTCCCTCTCGTGCTCCTTGAGACAGTGGCCTTGCCACTTGTGACCATTGGCTATTTTCCTAAGGCAATTTAACGAGCACCTCCCATGGTTGTGGTCATGGCAACAGACTATGGTGATGACCGTTAAGTTTGAGGCAGTAGCTAGTAAAAGTGGTGGCCATATTTTCATGGCCAAGGAATATTCATGAGCCTCCTTCACGAGCAGTCATGAGGACCACGGTTGGTGGTCCCCCGCGTGAAGGGTGAGGCAGTGTGCTAAAGGCTAGGGACAGCCTTGGCCTTGGCTTGGCCCATTTGCCATGGCACTTGCCTCATGGCCTTGACTCCTATAACCCTCATTCAAGACGTTTGACTTCACATATCAGGACACTACTTCGGTTCAAGTGCCAACGATCCCGTGTAGTGATATAATCCAACCAAGGGTTGGGATCGTTCTAATATAAAAGTAAAATCAAGTTCTAATCAATCATAGCTATAAACATTATCAAATACAAACATACTAAATCTAAGGGGTTGACACGAATGTGAATTATCAAGGGGGGTTTGTAGTCGATTAACAACTAAAAGAGCGAAAACAAAAATATGTGAATATAGGAATATAGGATACACTACACAATCGGGAAAAATGCTATTGATAATCAATTGCTGAACATTTGTAACTAGGCTAGACTTTAGTGGTGGTAAATTATCTCTCGAGTAACTTACCTCGAATCAACTCGGTTTCCCTCGAACATCGAGTTGCCACTTCAAAGCACTGCCTCCACCTTAGCCCATTCACTCCCTCGAGCTGAATGTGTGGGAAAAGACCTAGGATTCACTCTCTCGATCTGAACCCATGATAACCCAATAACAACCGACTAGCGATTTAATAGTCTTAGTTTTAAAACCTCTCTCGAGCAAGCCAAAAACACTAAGATGAAATTGTATTTGCAACTACAATCCCATTAAGTTCAAACACAACTACTAAATGAAATAACATTTAAACAACAAATAGAGTTACAATAAGCAATACCCAACAGGAAATTTAACCCATATTCACAAAATCACACCCCAAGAATTGGGGTTTTAGCTAGACATAGAGAAAAGGAAGAAAATGATACCAAATCGAAGTAACATCAACTGGGTATGATTTATTATTCACTTTAAACGAGTCTAGGATGAAGAATCTTCAACACCCACTTCCAATTTCTTGGAATTTGAAGTCTTCAAATCTTCAAGAGCTAAGAACAAGGTCTCTCTACTTGAAACTTAGAAAAATTAAATGTTGTATCTGAAATTGCATACTAAAATAAAAATTCAAACTAGTATTTATAGTTGTCAAAAAATGTGTTGCGAAGGATCACTCGGCACAGTTAGTCGGGATCGCCGATGCACTCGGCGAGCCACCCTTTGGTCTGCTTTATCGCCTTTCAGCTCTTTCCTTTAGCATCTTCGCGTTCTGAATCATTGGGCGATATAGTACTGCTTCGCGGAACTTTTTGGTGACATACTAACTGCTCCTTTTCATCACCGACTTGATCTTTTCCTTTAGGGCTCAGCACACTGGAACTTTGGGCAAGGTTAAGGCCTTTCGGCGACTTGCCGAATGCATTAGGCGATCATCAGGCCTTCTTTTCTTCGTCTTTTCAGCCGTTTTGTTTCTTTTTGCCAAATAGTGTCCATGCTTTGCCTCAAACTCCAAATACCTGAAACCTAAGGATTTACATCAGTTATTGAGACAAAATATGCATTTGAGGACACTAATTGTATTAAAATAAAGCCCTAAATGAGTCAAAATTGTGGACTCATCAACACCCCCAACTTAAACATTTTCTTGTCCTCAAGTAAAACTCAAGTTCGGCAGTTCAAAAAGGATGTCTCGAATAGTGCTACACAAGACTCAATCAAGAATGCACATTCAAGACTCAATTTACTCATGCAAAGATCAAATGTGCACTCAAAGTTTCAAGTTGTGACACACCGTTATCAAAGAATCTTAAGCTCACTATACTTGCTTCAAATGCAAATTCAAGCTCAACAAAGGAAATCAAATGCCCTCACAGAAAAGAATGATTCCATATTCACACACAATGGTTCAACAATTTAAAGTTCCGGAATCAAATGCAATGCTCACACTCACAAAGAAGAACATAATGCATTCTTTCACCCATAGGTTTACCCGTATTTTCCAATCAACAATTGTTTCAGCTCACTCAAGATCAAAAAGATCTTTTCAAGGCTTGTAATGGGGCTGAGTGCAAAGGTATGGTCATTTAGGCTCAGTGACTTTCATCCTCATGAAATGTGGTGCTTTCAACACTCCCTTTTCTCTTCTTTCATCATTTTGTTTAGTGCTCATAAGTCATCCCATTATTCACTTCCATGGATTATTCAGAACTCCATTTGTTTTGTACTTTATTCCACAACTATTTCATTCTTTTCTTTCCCTTCTTTGTTTTTATATGGAGGGGTTCAATTTTTCTCAAAACCATGAGTTAAAGGAGACTTTTCTTGCACTTCTTGACTTGCCTTCTCTTTTTGCCACACCCACAACTTAGGGTTTTGGCCTAAGTTGGCCATTCAATCAACCACAAATCACGAGGATTATGGGTAGTGGATTTAAGAAAGGTCATGTTTTCCTCAAGTTTCTTCATAAGAAAGGTAAGGCTCAAGGGGTGTTTGAAAGAGGTTCACAGACTCACAAGGTAGGCCACAAAAGAGGTATATGTCAAATTGGCTCACACTCTTCGAAGTTGCCTAAGATCATATCAAGTGATAGCCTTATTTAGTCGACCGGACCAATGGGGAAAATTCTAGGTGTTATCATACATGGTTCATAGTAAGCTCATCACACAAGGCATCGACACGAAATTCAAACAACACTCCACACTTTCACTAGTGTGCAAAGCTCATCACAAGAGAATCAATTTGATACTAGGTTAGTCACAACGAGTTGCAACGAGTTCATATATTGTCTATGTACCTTCATTTGGCCTCATCGTAGCCGCATATTCATGTTTGTTCGATTATGAGCAGTATTCGAGTCATTAGTGTTGATCAAAACTGATACTCAAATTTGCAAGAGAACAACTATTCAATACATACAAGAGGTGGCAATTTTTTTCCGGAAGGGTCAAAAATCATTTTCAATTAAAAACAAGGAGCCACAAGCTCAAACCTTCCACAAAAAGCAGTACAACACAAATTTAGCACAAAGCCCAAATAGATAAACAAAACAAGAGTCATAATCAACGCACAAAGGTGGGCCTCACCCCACCACAAACAAAAACCATTTGTCCTCAAATGTAAATAGGAATTATCCAACAGTGAAGTAAAGCAAAAAAAAGAGGGAGGTAAAGAGGGGATCTTGTCTATGCAGTCTCTCCATCTGTCTGGGCCTTAGTGCCCGATGCCTCACCCAAAGCCTGGGCATCAGTCCCCAAAGTTACCTTAGGAGGAACAACAGTACCAGATTCAATAAGTTTTGTTGAGTGTGAGTCCGCTAGTAATACATGCACCACCCTGCAGAATCCCCGAGCCCATGATAGAATATTAGGGTCTAGGGTAATGGTCTTCCTGGAATAAGTGGGCCTCTTGCCCTTGCCTTTTCCAGTAGTTGTGGGTAGTTTCATAGTTTTTCTTTTCGATGTAGCTACATCCTCATTTATCGCAATCCCTTTGGACTTCTCTTGGTTTGGTGTTATTGTTTCAGTAGCTTTTGATTTAGTCATGTCTGCAAAATCTCGAAGAGAAGTTAGAACAACTTTAACAAAAGCACAGCAGAACAATTTCAGACAAATTTGCCAAACCAGAATCACCAAATTTCTTGGGTGAGCTAGATCGAGCTCACCGAAGGTATTAGCTTTAAAAACTTCAGCAAGTATGCGATGGGGGGAACCATTTGGCTTGTCACCGATAGCTTTCAGCGAACAAGGATGGGCCCGCCAAAAGTTCCAGTGCACAAAGGTTCAGGGGTGCAGATAAAGGGAAAATAAAAAGCCTTTCGGCGAGTCGCCAAATGCTTTTGGCGAGTCGCCGAGTGCTTTCGGCACCCTCAGGTTTATAACCAAAAGTTACAAACTTCAACTACTCACTTAGCAAGTAATTAAAGGCGACATAGGGACACTAGGTGAACCGCCAAGTGGTTTCGTGAGCTCGACCCAGCTCACCAAATGACCCAACGTGCCTACCTTCAACCCACATTCTCAAATTCAACCCCGCAACCCCCGAAAATAAAATCAAAGCATGCACTAGTTCAATTAAGCTCACACCTATAACACCCAAACACAACACCTCAAATTTTAATCCAATTTAAGGCATACAATTACGGGATTTAAACAATCACAACTACTCGAGCAAGATTATCAAATTAAATCATGCATCTAAACAATCTAATCCTATCAGGCAGGATCAGAGCACTTCAACAAGATCAAGCTATTGCAAATGAGTATAATTATTGATAAAATAAACTCGGGCATAGAAAACCAACCCTTGGTGTCGCTTAAGAAAAGATTAAAATGCTAGGCGGCAATGTAATCCAACTCCAACCACAAATCAACATTAAAAATACTTTGAAAATGCAAAAATATAGGAACTAGCGTGCGGGTGTGAGTTTGGGAAGATAAAAAGTGAGGGAAAGTAAATGAGTTTGAAATATTTAAACCTTTGGCCTGCAAAACCATCCAGTTTTTGCCCATTCGGTGACATTAGTAGAGCTCGCCTATCCTCTCGACAATTCGCCAAGAGTTCATTTACCTCGCCGAATTTTTCAAAACCTCCAGTTAGTGTGGGTGTTCCAACGGCGGTCTCCATCGAGATCATCGACATGGTCGGTGATTTGCCAATAATTTCCTAGGCTCACCGAGTTTTACAGACTCCAATTTGAAGATGTCTTGAGCCCAAACGGCGGATTAGGTCGGGCACGCTGACCTCTTTGGTGATTCGCCGGTCGGACCTGTTACTCGCCACCATGCACTTTTTCGAACAGTTTCCACACTTCAACCTATACAAATAACACACCATTATTTTACCAAAACATAAATATAAGCAATAAAGGTTTTGGGTTGCCTCCAAAACAGCGCCTTAGTTAACATTGTGGCACGACACAGGCCCACCTTCAAACCTCATTCTTGAGGTTGACCATAGTGTCACTAGGCAACCCACTTTTTGTCCCAGATTTAGGTGAGATGATATCTGACCCATTTGGGTCTCTAGCTGCTTGATTGATACTGAATGTGAGGTAACGGTCTGGCTAAGGGTCGACCCGACTTCTTTCATCTCTTTCAATATCTTGTCTAACCCCTCAAATTTGTTGAGGATATAAGAAAGCATATCCTCAGACCTACCACCATCCGAATCCTTTGGCTTTTGGTGCTCGTGGGGAGGCACATACCTATTTTTCTCCTTGTTATTCCAATTAGGATTACAGTCTCTCCATTCACACTCTTTCCAACCTTCATCTCTCGTCCAACCTTGGATACCACCCCGCCTTGGGTAGTTTGAATGATAAACACTGCCTTGGTTGGCCAGGAAGTTCACCCCTTCACTGTACAAAGCATCAAACTTTTTCTCCTCCGGATTTGCACACCCGATACCCACAACATTGACACCCCGAGCACCAGTTCCCATGACATTTTCGGAAAAATGTCAAGTTGTGTCATGATCTTGGCCATGTTTTGGTCCCTCTCTTGATCTTTTTCCTTCTGCTCCTGGGTCAATTTGAATGTAAGAGGGGAGACTTGGTCTTCACGGGTGTACCAAGTCTGATTTATCATGGTCATGCCATCCAATAGCTGAGCTGCTATCACGTAAGGTTGTTGCATCAAACTTTCTGGGGAAAGTTGGTCAGCAACAACCTTGTTAATCAAGTCTAGGCTCTGCTAGAAATACTGCAGCAATACATTATCAGGCAAGCCATGAGTTGGGCATTGGAGCACTAACTTCTTGAATCGCAGCCAAGTTTCATGAATTTGCTCGCCCTCCAAATGCTTAAAGCTTTGGATATTGTCCCGAAGAGTCATCATCTTCGTGGGAGGGAAAAATCGCATATTAAATGCGGTGACCAACTCCTCCCATGAAGTGATTGAGTCACGTGGCAATTCAGCTAGCCACTTGTATACTTCTCCCATCAAGGACCATGGAAACAATCATAGACGAACCGACTCTTGGGATATATTTTTGAAAGAGAATGGTCCGCACACATCTACAAAATTTTGAATGTGTTCATGAGGGTCTTCATGAGCCAATCCACTGAAAAGCCTCTTTAGTTGCAAGAGTTGCAACATGGTACTCGTGATGTGAAATACAACATTCCCTTCAGCCGGAGGCAAGCGAATGGTACTAATACCGCCCATGAGTGGGGGTCAATAACATGAGGCTCATTTACATCGTTAAGGTTTCTGATGTCGTCTTGATGGTCCACTTGGATGCCATTGCTGTCGTTCACACTCATACTTCCTCAAATATTCACACAAACAAACAAAACTAAATTAAAAATTAAGTAAGTAAACTATGACTAACAAGAACAAAAATCCTACTGAATTACAAATTCTCAACTAACACCACTTCCCGGTAGTGGAACCATTTTGACTTAACGTATCAGGACACTACTTTGGTTCAAGTGCCAATGATCACGTGTAGTGATACAACCCAACCAAGGGTTGGGATCGTTCCCACAGGGAGTGGTTTTGAGAATTAATAGAAAAGTAAAATCAAGTTCTAATCAATCATAGCTATAAACTATCGAATACAAACATACTAAATCTAAGGGGTTGACACGAATATCAATTATCAAGGGGAAGTTTGTAGTCGATTATCAACTAAAATAGTGAAAACAAAAAGATGCGAATATAGGAAGACGGGATTCTTGGGATATGATAGGAATATGGGATAAACTAAACAATCGGGTAAATGCTATTGATAATCAATTGCCGAACATTTGTAACTAGGATAGCCTTTAGTAGGGGTAAATTCTCTCTCAAGTAACTTACCCCGAATCAACTCGGTTTCTCTCGAACACCGAGTTGCCGCTTTTAAGCACAACCTCCGCCTTAGCCCATTCACTCTCTTGAGCTGAATGTGTGGGAAAAACCCTAGGATTCACTCTCTCGAACTGAACCCATGACGACCCAATAACCACCGGCTATCAATTTAGTAGTCTTAGTTTTAAAACCTCTCTCTCGAGCAAACAAAAAGCACTAAGATGAAATCGTATTTCCAACTACAATCCCATTAAGTTCAAACACAACTACTAAACAAAATCACATTTAAACAACAAATAGACTAACAATAAGAAATACCCAATAGGAAATTTAACCCATATTCACAAAATCACACCCCAAGAATTGGGGTTTTAGCTAGACATAAAGAAAAGGAAGAAAATGATACCAAATCGAAGTAACATCAACTGGGTATGATTTATATTCACTTTAAACGAGTCTAGGATGAAGAATCTTCAACACCCACTTCCAATTGCTTGGAATTAGAAGTCTTCCAATCTTCAAAAGCTAAGAACAAGGTCTCTCTACTTGAAACTTAGAAAAATAAAATGTTGTATCTTAAATAGCATACTAAAATAAAAATTCAAACTAGTATTTATAGTTGTCAAAAAATGTGTTGCGAAGGATCACTCAGTGTAGTTAGTGGGGATCATAGAGGCACTCGGTGATCCGCCCTTTGGTCTGCCTCATCGCCTTTCAGCTCTTGCCTTCAGCATCTTCGCGTTCTGAATCATTGGGCGATATAGTATTACTTCACGGAACTATTCGGGGACACACCGACTGCTCCTTTTCATCGCCGACTTGATCTTTTCCTTCAGGGCTCAGTACACTGGAACTTTGGGCGAGGTTAAGGCTTTTTGGCGACTCGCTAAATGCTTTAGGTGATCCTCATGCCTTCATTTCTTCTTCTTTTAAGCCATTTTGTTCCTTTTCGCCAAGTAGTGTCCATGCTTTGCCTCAAACTCCAAATACCTAAAACTTATGGATTTACATCAGTTATGGAGACAAAATATGCATTTGACGACACTAATTCTATTAAAATAAAGCTCTAAATGAGTCCAAATTGTGGACTCATCAACGTTCATCCTTACGTTTAGGCTCTAGTTAAACCTACCATTTTTCAGAGTGTTACAATCAATACACATCCTAATCCCACTCCCAAAGCATCACAATACACTGCGTACCCTTCCGTGCCTTCTAGAAGTACCAATATAGGTGTAGAAGTTAATTTATTCCTTAGCTCTTGGAAGCTCCTTTCACATGCATCACTCCATCGAAACTTGGTTTATTTTTCTGTTAGCTTTGTTAAGGGTGCAATAATGGAAAATAATCCTTTCACGAATCATCTATAATAACTTGCCAATCCAAGAAAACTACGGATCTCCATAGGCGTTATATGTCTTGGCCAATTTTTCACGGCTTCTATCTTTTGAGCATCAACCTTTATTCCTTTGTCACATACAATATGACGTGAGAATGCCACATATTTCAACCAAAACTCACATATAGAGAACTTTGCATACAACTTAAGATCACAGAGAATTTGTAAAGCCTGCCATAGGTGATTAGCATGGTCCTCTTCCATTCTTGAATACACCAAAATGTCATATATGAATACTATCACGAACACATCTAGGAATGGCTTGAATACCCTATTCATCAAATCCATAAAAGCCACTGGTGAATTTGTTAGCTCCAATGCCATGACTAAAAACTTAATATGACCATACCGTGTTCGGAAAGTTGTCTTGGGTATATCTCAATTTTTGACCCTCACTTGGTGATAACCCGACCTCAAGTCGATCTTTGAGAAACACTTAGCACCTTGTAACTGATCAAACAGATCATCAATTCTAGGAAGGGGATAGTTGTTCTTAATCGGTACCTTATTCAACTGCCGATAGTCAATACATATTCTTAACGATCCATCTTTCTTGTAAACAAATAAAACTGGTGCTCCCCATGGGGACATACTAGGCCTTATGAATCCCTTTTCTAACAAGTCTTTCAAATGCTCCTTCAACTCCCGTAATTCTGCCGAGGTCATTCTATATGGAGGGATGGAGATATGTTGAGTATGTGGAATCACATCAATACCAAACTCTACTTCTCGTTCTAGAGGCAAACCCGGAAGATCTTCAGGAAATACATTGGGAAATTCATTTACCACTGGAATGGATTGAAGAGTTGGTGAATCCACATCTATATTTTTCACTCTCACTAGATGACATATGTATCCTTTGACATCATCTTCTTTAACTTACGGTACAAAATAAACTTACCTCTTGGTTCCCCAATATTAGCTTTCCATTTAAAGACTGCCTCTTTTCGAAAATGGAAATGAACCATCTTAGTTCGACAATTTACCGTGGCATAACAAGAAGCTAACCAATCCATACCCATTATAACATCAAAATCTACCATTTCTAGCTCAACAAGGTCAGCCAATGTATCACGATCAGAAACAGTTACAATGCAATTACGATAAAGCCTTCTAGCTATAATAGACTCACCAATTGATGTAGACGTTTCAAATGGCTTCACTAATAATTCTGGTGTTCTTTTGAACTTTCCAAAAATCAATGGGGTAACATATGGGAATGTAGACCTAGATCAATTAGTGCATATACAATATGTGAAAAGATGGACAATGTACCTGTAACCACATCCGGCGAAGCTTCCAAATTTTGTCGATCCACTAGACCACATGTGCGATTCTAAACTCCACTAGAACTAGTTGCTCCCCTAGCTCCTCTACCAAGACCTGTAGGCATCTGTAATCCCCTACCTAAAGAAAGTGTTGATGAGGATGATGCAACAACTGATCTAGTGGGCTGTACAACACCACCCATGCCCCTATGAGGGTAGTTTCTCATAATATGCCCCGGTGTACCACACCAAAAACAAACATATGTCCCAAACCTACATGCACCTAGATGATTCCTTCCACATTGTTTACAAGGCTGTCGAGGAGGCCTTTATTGGCTCATACTTCCCTTCTCTTGATGACCCGCTATTTGTAAACCTTGGCTCTCACTTCTTTGCCCAAATCGAATGCCCCTAAACTCTTGAAATCACGGTGGAGTACTAGCTGTAAAGTAGAAGGATGATGGCCTAGGCGGTCTGTTAAATAATTGAGGGCTAAACTCACCTTGGGATGGTGTAAACTGCCCTATGGATCCTGCCCTCTTACAATGCCCTGCTTTTTACTCTTGTGTCCTTCTTCTTTGCCTTTGATCCTCCAACTTTTGTGCAAAAGCTTGCATCCTCGCTATATCCATATCTTTATTCAACGAAGCAATGGTACAATCTCTAACCAGATACGAATCTAATCTATCCACATATTGATGAACTCTATCCTCCATAGTAGCTACTACATTAGGAGCATACCTAGCCAAAGAAATAAATTTGAGACTGTACTCTCTCACGCTCATACTTCCTTAGTGGAGATTTAAGAATTGATCCGCACGAGCCTCTCAGATCTTCAATGGTAGTTAATGGTTAAGGAATGCCGTTTTGAACTCTTTCCTCATAGCTAAAGGTGCATCTGTTCCCCTAGATTGCTTCCAAGCTTCATACCACAATATAGCCATACCCTTTAATCTATATGCTGCTAGCTGAGGTGCTTCTTTACCACTTACGTGCATAACATCCAAAGTGTGTTGTATCTGATCTATAAAGTCTTGTGGATCTTTATTAGGATCTGACCCGGTGAATGACGGAGGGTCCAAATTAATAAAATCACGTATCCGTGTGCCGGCCTCTCTATCTACACCACTAGTGCCTGCAACCGGACCTTCTTGCCTTTGGCCATGGCCAGCAACTATACGAGTCAATAATTAGACTGCATTTTTTAAATATTATTCAGTAGCATTAATAGGGGGTACTTTAGGTGCAACTTCCCTCCTTAGATCTTCTGGAGATGGAGTGGTCAGAGAAGTCTGTGATAGAGACTCATCTTGGGCCTCACTTTGAACAGCTTGACCAGGTGGTTGTTGGCTGGTCCCTTCTTGGGCAGCAACATTTAGTCACTTACCTGTACTTTTACTCATTCTCGTAACCAGCATCTTTGCTATAGTAAAACAATTTATATGTTAGATACGATTCACCTACAACATTGGTTCTATCGTACGATCTAAGAAATGAATGAAAAGACACAACTCCTACATGTCCCGTAGCCTCCTATTTATAAATGTGGTGCACAACACATCCATAAGCAAGACTCTACATAGACATGGCTTTCTAGACTACCTACAATGACCTGCTCTGATACCACTTTTGTCATGCTTCAAATCCTATTAAAACGGACGGGCACCCGATGCCCTAAAGGCCCGAGAGAACCAACATGTAACTTGTGCTTACTATGTATATAACCATGACAATTTAAAGTTGTGACAAGTTCACATAGGATGTAGTGATGCGAACCGACATAAGTAGACCCAAAACTTATATACAAGATTTGGTCGTTGAGGCCACAACTTTTTAAGAGACAAGACACAACTGAACTATATACATTAATTTACAAAGCCTCTAAAAGATAGAAGACCTTTCGTTTAGGGCGAGACAAGGCCCCGCCTTACCCTTAACAATCATATAGTAACAAAATAGGCTCAAAAGACTCGGTAAGCCTCGAATCAACCTGGAGCTTCACCAATATCAGCTGAGTACCTGTGCTCCTACTAAAGAGGCCTACTAGCTGGAGTACCTGTGCCTGCAGCATGAAATGCAACGTCCCCGTATGGAACGTCAGTACGAAAAAATGTACTGCATATGTAAGGCAATAACATATGTAAAACAAGGCTCAAATGAAATCAAATTTTTGTAAGTGCATAGATCTGAATAGGAGACCACCTTGTTACTCTTGTGGGAGCATGTATGTTACATTCATTTCTTTAATTTTCTATGTGTTATGATCTTTATAAGGAATGTGATACAAATGACCAACTGATCAGTGATAGAAGAGGATGACCCATGCTAGGCATTTTAACCCCTGGGATGTTGTCCTCATAATTACACAAAATGGGACCTGCCCATGATAGGCTTTCGCCCATGAGCTGCCACCTTTCTTTACCAATTGGGATCGGCACATTCTAGGCTTTTGCCCATGAGCTGCCACCCTTCCATACCAATTGGGATCAACCCATGCTAGACTTTTGCCCCGGGGCTACCACCCATAATTACACAGATTACTTCACTTAGATTCTTATCTTTGAGATTGTTGTTTGGTGGTCATAATCAATTTGGATATTTGGAGCTACGGACCAGTAGTAGAAGACATGAAAACAATACTTCAAGACAATAACAATGACATAAGGAGCTATGTAATATCAATGTAGTACTTGTGAGCTTAAATGACACAATTGACTTCAATTGACTAAGAGGAGAATTCACCAAGCTTTCTTTTGCAAATACTATTTCTATACTAGCACATAGGAGTATAATTACACAAGTATAGAGTAATGAACATATAATGAAGTAATTCTACACATTAAGGAGGGGGGGGGGACATATTGTTAGCTATTTGGAGATTGTACGATGCCACTATGTTTCCTTTATTAGGAATAGAACTTGGGAAATTCACTTCATTGTTATTCATCGCAAATATCAGATTTCCTATTAAGGAATATGAAATAGAATAGCCTTATATACCTTATTTTTTTATCAATATAACTATCACGATTCATCCTCCCTTTGTGGTGCTAATCTACAATATAAGTCATGATTAATCTAATGTTAGCAACTAATCACATTAAAGCCCTCGAAAAATACTTGCTAAACACTTGACGGAAAGTAGGCCCCTACTACAACTCTCACACAAATGGTAAGACACCACACCCTTCTTCTATACATTCATACAACTTCATACATCCATTGACAAGATACCCATGCTGCCCTAACAACAAAATACATAAGGCAGCCACTATCGATCCCCAAAAATATTCTAGCATAAAAGGAGAATATTGAACTCAAGGATTTATCACCATCCATGAGTTCTTCACAAATATTTACAATTTTCTCCACCCCAAACTGTATTTAAAGAGAGGCAAAAATGGGTAGTAACCTTACCTTAAATTCTGGAAATTTACCCTCTAAACTTGTACCTCAAGAACTAAAACTCTCCTTCAAACTTTTACTTGAAAAAGGGGACAATATCAAGAACCCTAAGGTGTTTTTGGGATGCTGTTTGAAGCCAAGAAAGACCAAGAGAGAAACTTAATAAATCTGAAATTTTACAAGTTAAAAATGAAGCAAAACATCTGATCTTTATCCCCTTAAAAGGGAGGTGCTTTGGCCGACTTTCTTGGCCAATTTTGGGCCTTATATTGTCAAGTATGTGACCCAACTACTTGGCCTTTTAACTTGGGCCTTTACGGACTTAAACACTTCTTGGGCCTTGCTGCGAATTATCCCTATGTTGTTGTCAATTTGGGCCATAATTAATTCAAGTAGGTGATCCACCTATTTGGACTTTTCACTTGGGCCTTTCTTGGACTTAAGAATATTGGGACTTGGCTGTCCATTTTCCCCTTATCCTTCTACTCAACTTGGGACAGATTAATGCAAGTAGGTGGTAGTGTACTTTGCCCAATTGCATGGTCAAAAGAGTCTTAGTATGTGATGCACCTACTTGGTCCTTTGGGGTGGTCAATAAGTCAAAGTAGGTGATGCACCTACTTGTCACCTACTATCTTAGTTAAGTCAAGCAAGCAGCTCACTTATTTTATTTCATTTTCTAAATCTTACTTCCTTTTACTTTAACTTAATACTTGACCTTAAACTTAAAGCTCAAATACGACCTTACTATCTCAAGTTTAAATGCTTTCATCGGAGTTGACTTGGAGTATATATACTGAAACGTGCAAGGCAAACAACACCTTCCAATCTATTTTAAACCAACACTTCTCATCTAAGAAATATGGTCCCTTACTTGTACCATAAATCCATATCAAGTGTCATATGAGTAAAATTAGCATATGGAAATACAAGGCGTTACAAAGCTATACACACAATGGGGACCTCCTTGAGAACCGGACCCTACACTTGGGAAAAATGTAGCAAAATATGGGTTAGTACAAAAATGCACTAAGTATGATAGTCATGCACAATATCATGAAAACATGCTAAAAGGGACATTTTCGTTGAATGCATGCTATTTACTAAGTTAAATCATCATTTAGAAGATAATGGATCAACATATGTCATAAGCATAATCAACTCATACATCATCATACCATAAGTGGAACATACCATAAATACCCTCAAAGCATACTTGTGCAATGCATGAATAATATCCCATAATCCCACCCATACTAAGTAAAGTTACTTGAGTAACTATAGTTCATAATTTACATTCTTTTTCATACTATCATAGTGAGATTAGCCATAACCGACATAGACCATATAAGCTTATCATGGAATCCGGTGTCTACCCCACACTGAAAAAGGGGTTGTCCTACTTGCCTAAAGTAGGACCATACTCATTGCTTGGGTTGATCCACTAGCTAAAGATCTATAAGGGTACATAGTTTATGGGATAAGGGGATTGCTACTAGAAAACCCGACCTCTACTAATGCGAGGGCATCCATCCCAAGAGATTGTTTCTGGAAATTCGGCCTCTACTAAGGTAAGGGCTTCCATCTCATATAACTATCCACCCGGTGCTAAGCATTAATACCCACATAGTTCACATTAAGTCTTGACTTAAGTTTATACTCATGGAAGAATGTCTTGACACTCAATCCAACATAACTCCTACTATAGCTCGTAGATTGAAAAGGTGAGAATAGCCTTTCAACTATAGAATCATCGTATTATGAGAAAACCTTTCACATCATATCATATTCATACATAGGTATGTACATAAGGATAACTTCCAACAACACAACAATTAGATCATAATCATATTCACTTTACACTCAAAGTGTTCTTAAAGCATATATATCAATCTCATAATCATGCATAATTCTCATACTTTGCCTGTCAAGATCTATAGATCATAATAAATAAAAACATCAAGAATTACTACATTATACATGGATATAATCATGATTCAAGTATCCTAATCACTACATACATAATCTCATCCCATTCTTCTATAATAAACAAACCCACATCACAAGATTATAATTAAGTAATACGGAGAATTCATGGGTTCTTGGGGATTTGAACATAAAAAACATAATAAATCATCAATTCAATCATAATATAATGTAATTAAAGCATTGGAATCGTTTTTGAAAGGAACCAATGACTAAGAGACAAACCGTAGCTTTTGGAGATTTTCTATCTTTGAAATTGGGGTTTTGAAGGGACTTCAAGGATGAAAACTATCCATGGATGAAGGAATATCATACCTTATCAATGAAATCCAATGAAATTGAGTAGAAAAACTTGCTCCTTGAACCCTAGCCTGAACTTGCTTCTTCTTCTTCTTCTTCCTTGAAGTTCTCTCTAGAGAATTTTGGGAGAGGAGATAAACTTTGGGAAAATATTTGGGTGTTGTGAAAATATGACTTAGTTAGGGTGAATTTGACTTAAAATGACTTATATAGTGACCCTAAACTTACCTAAAACCATTTCACTTTGATAGGACTTAAAATGGAATTACCCAAAACACCCCTCACTTAAAGTGAGCTTCTAAGTGCCACAAGGGGCTCCACGAACCGTGGTCCCCTCCATAGACTTGAGGCAATGGCTTGGGAAACTTGTACCCTTAGCTCACAATCCCAAGGCATCTTCATGAGGGGATCCACGAGCTGTGGTCCCTCACGTAGACCTTGAGGTAGTGGCTAAGCCACTTTTCTTCACCAAGCTCACACCACAAAGGCATGACCAAGGCCACTCCCATGAGCCGTCTAAGGCTTCACGAACTGTGAAGTGACTCGTGTGGAGGGCCCAATTTGGGGCAGCCATGGGGAGGCTACTTCCTCCACCTTCACGAGTGGCACCATGACTTGTGGTGACCACCACTGGTCGTGAAGGCCCTCGTGGTCTTGGGGCAGTGCTTTGCCAAGGCTTGGGCAGCCTTGTCCCTTGCCCCTTTGCCCTTGGCCCTAGGCCACCTCTATGACTCTAACCCTCAATAGTTTACATCTAGATTTAGCCAACTATTTTCCAGAGTGTTAGAATAGTAGATTTGATCGAATAGTTTATTGCGCCTTTATTCCAAAACAACACCCAATGCAGTCCCACTTGCATCACACATCACTTCAATCAGTTCCGACCAATCTAGGCTAATAATCACTAGGGTAGATATTAATTTCTCTTTGAAACACTTAAAGGCTGCAATACATGCCTCATCAAAGTCAAATTTTGCCTCCTTCTCCAAAAATGTGCACAATGGGAGTGCAACTTTTAAGAAGTCTTTGATGAATCTCCGGTGGAACCCGGAATGCCCCAAGAAACTACAAATACCTTTTACCGAGATTTGTGGTGGTAGCTTCTCAATTAACTCAATCTTTTTCTTTTCAACGTCCAACCCCTTTTGTGATACCTTGTGACCCAAATCTATACGTTCCCTAACCATGAAGTGATATTCTCCCAATTTAGGACTAAATTGGTTTCCACACATATTTGAAAAGCATGCCCAAGGTGTGCCAACCAGGTTCTAAAAGAATCACCCACAACTGAGAAGTCATCCAGGAAGACTTCCATTGAATCTTCTACCATATCAGCAAAAATAGACTACATGTAACGTTGAAACGTCGTCAGGGCATTACACAACCCATAAGGCATCCTTTAAAAGCGAAAGTACCATAGGGACAAGTGAAAGTAGTTTTTTCTTGATCTTCCGGTGCAATTGAGATTTGATTATACCCGAAATAACAATCCAAGAAACAATACCATCCACGCTCTGAAAGACGATCGAGCATTTGATCCATTAAAGGCATGGGAAAGTGATCTATTTTTGTCCATGAGTTCATCTTCCGATAATCCATGAATACCCTCCAGCCGGTTATCAGTCTCATAGAAACAAGTTCCCCTTCTCATTTGCGACTACCGTGATGCCGCCCTTTTTTGGTACACATTGTACCAGATTTACCCATTTGGTATCCGCAATAGGGTAAATCACACCTGCAGCCAACCACTTTATTATCTCCTTTTTTACAACCTCTTACATCGGTGGGTTCAATCTCCTTTGATATTCGACACTCCGCTTTCACTAACTATCAAGTTGAATCTTGTGAGTGCAAATGCCAGGTGGAATGCCCAAAATGTCAGCAATAGTTCACCCCATAGCCTTGATGTACCTTGTCAACACCTCAAGAAGATATTTTACTTGCCACTCAAGCAATTCAACTGTGATGATTACATGTAAGGTGTTATTTGCCCCAAAGAATGCATATCGAAGATGAGCGGGGAGTACTTTCAACCCAAGCTTTTGTGGCTCCTCCGTGTATGGTTTGGCGGGAGGATTTTCTCGATTCTCTACATCACTATCTAGCTTTAATGGTTTCCTTGAGTATTCACCTAATCCCGACAGTGAAACTACCACTTTATCATACCCTTGAACTTCGGTACCTTCATAATCGCAAGAACAACCTCAAGAGGTTCACTCATACACATCAAATGGTTCATATTAGCCTCCGCTTCATCAAATACATTGATAGTAAAAAACACATGAATATCACTCGGGTGTTTCATTGATTTTCACACATTAAAGGTGACCTCATCTTTATTCACCCGAAATTTCAATTCCCCGCTTTCAACATCCAGTACCGCCCTCCCGATTGCTAAAAATAGTCTTCCCAAAATATTAGGAATTTCAGCATCAATCTCACAATCAAGAATAACAATTTTTTTCCAGAAAGATGAATCGATCAACTTTCACTAATATAGCATAGAGTATCCCAACGGGGTGCTTGATCGACCTAGCCACCATAAGAAGCCGCATTGTTGTGGTTTTTGGTTCTCCCAGCCCAAGTTGTTCACAAAATGCATAGGGCATTAGATTTATACTTGCCCCCAAACAACATAAGCTTTAGCAAATTGAAACATACCAATAGTGCATGGGATGGTGAATTCCCCGAGATCTTCTTTCTTTGTAATCATCTCGCTAGTCATAATGGTACTACAATTATGACAAACTTTGATTGTCTCGAAGTCCATGCTTCTCTTCTTGGTGACTAGCTCCGTCATGAATTTTGCATAACCCAGTATCCCCAACAATGCTTCCACTAACGGTAGATTTATAGAATGTGTTTTGAACACTGCTAGGAACTTCTTGAAATTATCATCCTAATTTTTCTTCTTGAGACGTTGAGGAAATGGGGGAACTCTTTTTGGAAGAGGTTTTACTATCTTTGGAATTGAAGTGACCTTTTCTTTAGCTTTTCGCAACTCTTCGTTGAGGCTTTGCTTATGATTTTCCTCATTATCATTGAGCATATCACTTTCCGGTGCTTGAATGAGATCCTCTTCCTCATCATTACCCTTCACATTACCAACTACTATCTTTCCACTTTGAGTGACCACAACCAAATTTTTATCATCATCAGCCCTCAACATTTTTGAGCATTCAGTTTCACCCTTATCAAATACCTTGGGTTCCAATTGTGCTGAAAGTTGACTTAATTGACCCTCAGCATGACAATAATGATGAGAAGTCAGATTTCATGTCTTTTAGCATGTTATCTGAGCCTTCAACCTTTTCTAGGATGCGCGACAACAAATCATCAACTCGTAGACTACTCGAACTACCCTTTTATTTTGAGCTGTCACTCAAATACGTGTGGTCCTTTTCATGATTATCTTCTCTTCTCCATGGGTCATTTTGTTTGGCCCATTCTTGATAGTATCGCCTCCTTTCTTCTTCCTTGTGTGAGATCCAACCTTGATTCCCACCCGGCTTTAAGTAGCACGAGAAAGAACCCTCCACAACTCTAAACACTCTCCTTACTTCTTTGGGTTCACCCACATTTTCCAATACTTGTTTTTGTAGAAGCTCCATTTGGGATAACATTTTGTTAGTATTCTCATCCCTCTCTTTCTCCTTGTCAAGTTGTTCTTGCGTTATACTAAAGCAAAAAAGGGAAACTCGGTCCTCTTGAGTGTACCACACCTTATTTATCTTTGTCATTTCATCAAGAGGGACGAGGCTACCTCAAATGATTGCAACATTATTCCTCCTAGAGCCAAATGGTCAGCCACTCTTTTGTTGACTGAGTCTAAACTCCGATAAAAATACTGAACTATAACATCACTCGGCAGCCCATGAGTAGGATATAGTAATAGTAACTTCTGAAAACTCAGCCAAATGTCATGAATTTGTTCCTCTTCTACCCGCTTGATGTTTTGGATGTCATCACACAATTTCACCATCTTTGACGGCTAAAAGTACCTCATTTAGAATAAATCTGCAAGTTCCTCCCATGATAGAATAGAGTCTCTCGGTAGCTCTGCTAGACATTTGGTTGCTTCCCCCATTAAAGAAAAAGGGATCAACCATAACCGAATTGATTCTTCCGAAATATCCTTGAGTGAGAACAGACTGCATGTCCCACAATGTTCCGAATATTCTCATGGGAGTTCTCATGATCTAACCCTCCAAATAAGCCTATCACTAGCAAGAGTTGCAGCATTGTATTTGGCAAATGGAATGCAACATGGTCCTCAACCAGAGGTAGGTGGATAGCACCCATGCCCCCCAATAGATCTTCGTTGGCATGCAAGAATTTGCCACAATCATCTAGGTGATAAATTTAGTTCACAATGCTTCACACTCTTCCTGTCACCTGATCAACACAACTAACAACAAAAAGGTAAGTTGATTCAACTACAACTTAAATAGATCACAATTTAAACTTTGATAAGAGAATTCGTTACTCCACTCCCCTGCTGCGACACCATTTAGATTGATGCTCAACTACACCTGATCTGATAATAGGTGTAGACGATCAAAATCTAGTAAAAAATCCAACAAGTGCATTGGGGTCGAACCCACAGGGAGCGGTACAATTTCAAATTCAATTATGACGTTATAAATGTGATTTAAATGGTTGTAGGAATAGAAATTACCGGAAACCTTTAATTAAATCAAAGGTTTACATCAATGTCAGATGGGGGATATTTATATCAGATAACAATAACAACCACAACAGTCAACAAGAGTTATCAAATGAGATAGAGGTACTTGGAGGAATGACTGACTATTTGCCAATTCTAGCTAAATGGGTGCTAGGTGATTACTAAAAGTTACTAAATCTTCATGGGTAGGATGGATCTTATATGAGATCATTTTCTCTCAAACAACTACCTCGTTTCAATTGAATTCATTCGAACCTCAGCAGGCTAAATATAAAAATGAGCCTACAACCTCACTGCATCTACTCTCTTGTCTAGATAGGTAGAATGGGACTTAGGATTCACTCTCTCGAGCTGAACCCACAATGACCCAATCACTACGAATGCTAATTTATCCCCATGGTTTTACACCTATCGATCAAGCAAACATAAAACACTAAATCACATTGAAATAAACATTCAACAAAGCAATTTAACCACAACAATAAATTAGACCCACTTCGAATTAGAACTACAATCAGTTATTTCTAACACCCACTCAGCTAAATTAAGCAATTAGTCGCATGGTCAAACCCCCAAGAATTGGATTTTATCTATTCATCATAAAAGGAGAAAATTCAATACATATTACATGCTCCATAACTGGGTATTGATTTCCAAAATCTTAAAATGAAGTAATCTTGCTTCACTTACCACACCCAACTCGAAACTAATGAAAAAATGCTTCATAACAACAAGAATAATGGTTTTTTCTCAACTTTTGTTTTCACAAAATGTTTGGCTTCCTTCTCTCTCTTCAAACATATCAGTTTATACTGATCCAAAATTTGGCCTTTTTGGAGTAAATCGGCAAGAAAAGTCGGGGTTCGCCGACCAGGCGGCGAATCACCAATCACTCTTGTCCATCACCCTCTTAACTTAGTTTTTCATCCATCTCATACTGTAACTTTTGGCGGTCTTTGTTAGGGCTCGCCAAGTGGTTAGGCGATGCACCCTTTGTCTCTTTTTATCGCCACTCTACCTGCTGCTTCACAAATAGTCTTGTACCATTCGACGGACACAATCCCTCTTCGTCGATCCATTAGGGGAGTCGCCAATAGAAAACACCCTTAGCCCAAATTTCTCTCGTCTCAGAGGTGGTGTTCTGTAAATATTGGCGAGCTAAGAGCTACTTGGCAGAATACCGAGTGGTCTTGGCGATCACCTGGAATGCTTTTTTCCATTTCTTTAGCTTGTTAGTTCCTTTTTGTTCGGTAGTGTCCTTGCCTTGTTCTTTAGCCTGCAATCCTGCAAATCAACACTCTAACATGAGTTTAGAGTGTAAATTAGGCATTTGAGGACACTTTTATTGAAACACTCCAGAAATTAGTAGGGTAAATTAGAGCTTAACGTGAGGATTATAATATGGATGTAACTCCCCGTACTTAAAAATTAAGGGCTTCATGCTAGAACGTCAAGGTAAGACCCTCAAGGACAAACCATGGCTCCTTGAGGAGGACAAATAGAAAACTTCCTAGATAGTGACCAATGCAAGGGACCTACGCCTTGTCTGTCATTCCATGCTCGTGGGTGAAGTACCATAGGTAAAGCCTGGAAAATCAACTCTCAAAACCCAACCCAGGCTTCACCTGCACGGGCCTTGGGTCCAACCACGGTCCGTCAATGAGGGTCATGGGTGGTGACCTGTAAATTGTTTTTGGGAGTTAGTTTAGGGGAACTTTTAGGTTTTCCAGTTTTAATTAATATTTAGTGATGTCATTTTATCCCAAATTAGATCAACTATATAAGGATTTAAACCCACTAAATTAAGTCAATCATATCATCATTTCTAAAACCCAAAACTATTCCCAAAACTTCATCATCACCAAAGAAATTCTCTCTTTAAAACTTCAAGGAAGAAGAAGAAGGAAGTTGAGATAGGGTTCAAGGAGAAAGGTTTTATTCTAAAATTCATTGGGTTTCATTGCTAAGGTATGCTAAATATTCATCCATGGAGCCCCTTCAAAACCCCAATTTCAAAGATAGAAATCCCCAGAAGCTAAGGTTTGATTCCAAAGTCATGGGTTCCATTCAAAAATGATTCTAATGCTTGAATTACTTTATATTATGATTGAGTTGGTGATTTATTATGTTTTTTATATTGAAATCCCCAAGAACCCATGAAATCCTCATATTTCCTAATTATGATCTTGTGATGTGGGTTTGTGGATGAAAGAAGGATATTATGAGATTATGCTTGTAGTAATTGGGTTACTTGAATTATGTTAATATCCATGTTTAATGTAGTGAATTCTAGATGTGTTGATTCTATAGGATCTTTGATCCTTGAAATATCAAATTATGATATTATGCATGTTTATGAAGTTCTTGTATATGCTTTAAAAACACTTTGAGAGTGAAGTGGCTATGATCATGATCTAGTTATTTTGGTTTTGAAAGGTTATTATTATATACACACTTATGCATGAATATGATATGATGTGAAAGGTTTTCTTACAATATGATGATTTTAAGGTTGAAAGGCTTTCTCACCTATTGAATCTATATGTAGACATGGACAGTGAAAGGTTATTCTCACGTATGATCTAATGAGCTATTTTAATTAATCAAGTTATGACTTAATATGTATTCAGTGGGAAGTAATGCTTAGCACCGAGTGGATATTGAATATGAAATGGAAGCTTTTACACTAGTTGAGTTCGGCTTCCCAATAGGACCTTTTACACTAGTTGAGTCCGGGTTCCCAAAGTATGTCTCATGAGATGGAGACCTTCTACCTTAGTTGAGTCTGGGTTTCTATTAGCAATCTCCTTATCCCATAAATGATGTGCCCACATAGTTTATATAGCTACTTGATCCACCTGAGCTAAGAGTATGGTTCTACCTTAGGCAAGTAGGACAACCCTTTTCGGTGTGGGTAACACTTGGGGGCCATGTATAGCTCACATGGTCTCATGTTGGTTAAGGCTTATTCCCACAATAATAAGTACAAGAATATGAATTATGAACTATGGTTAATCAAGAAGCTTTTATATGAGGTTCAAAGATCTTAAAGGTAATGAATATGAATATAGGCCATAAGAGGTTTACTTAGCATGGGTGAGAGTTATGTTGTCTTATTCATGAATTGAACAAGTATGTTGTGAGGGTATTTATGAAGTGTTTCTCTTATGTTATGATGATCAATGTATTGACTACACTTGTGACTTATGCTTTTCCACTATGCTAATGATGATGTTCAAACTTAATAATTTTCATGCATTAAAATAAAATGTCCCTTTTAGAATGTTTTCAATGATTTTATGCATGGCTATCATACTTAGTGCATTTTTGTACTAACACCTACTTTTCCTACATTTTCCCCAAGTGTAGGGTCTGGTTCTCAAGGTGCTAATTTTTGCGGCTAAAGCTTGGAATTGCTTATTCGCCTAACTTGTTGGTGAGTCCTCATGATTCGAGGACGAATGTTATCTCATTGTAGTTCATTTCTTGTATTTCCTTTTCAGACTATGTTGTATGGGCTGTGTCCCTTTTCACTTAGAATATTGTAATAGATTGCTATGTTGAGACTTAGAGGCTAGACTTTCATTTTTTTCTTTTATGAAAATTTAATACTTGAAATGAGTTTTTACTCTTATTGTTCAATTGCTTATGTTATGATTTGCTAAGTGTCTTGTATGGAGTCCTTCGGGGTTCTCTATGCCATGTTACATTTAGCGGGTACACCTGGGTAGTGACAAACTTGGTAATTAGAGCACAAGATTTATAGTTATTCTAGGTTGATGCACATAAGCCACATCTAGTAGAGTATTGTTCATATGTATGAAGCGCGCCAAATTTATGAATGAGAAGCTATATGATGTTTAGGAAATTCACTTCTTCATTACTCGTAAGTCGTGCCTTAGATTTTAACTCTAAAATATTTCTCTTTCCTAATCCTTCTCGTGTGTTTTCAGGATTTGAATACACGAAGGGCTAATTCTAGAAGGATGGAAGAGGACAATGTGAATCAAGGAGCTCCAAAAGCTCTGATTGATCCTTTGGCTATGTCGAATGTGGAAGTTAGATTGGCTTTCCAAATGTTGGCCCAAGCTTGTGCGGCTCAAGCTAATTAAGATGTTGTGACTCATGAGAATTCGGCTTCTTCAAGGGTTAGGGGTTTTGCTCAAATTAACCCTCCCAAATTTCATTGTTCCAAAGTGGAACAAGATACTGAAAGGTTCATCGATAAGGTTTAAAAAGTACTTGATATTGTGGGGGTGTATTCGGAAGAGAAGGCGGAGTTAGTGGCCTACCAACTAAAAGATGTGATTCAAGTATGGTATGAATAGTGGAAGGGTGAGAGACTCGTAGGAGCGGGCTTGGTAGAATAGGAATTGTTCAAATCAGCCTTTCTTCATAGATTCTTTCCCCGAGAGTTGAGGGAAGCTAAGGTGTAATAGTTCATTAACCTTCATAAAGGAAGTATTAGCGTGAAGAAGTATTCCTTAAAGTTCACTCAATTCTCAAAATGTGATCCAACTATGATAGAGGATTCGAGGGATAAGATGAATAAGTTTTTGACGGTTGTGTCTGACTTGGTAGAAAAAGAATGTCGTACGGCAATGCTCCATCATGATATGGATATCTCACGTCTTATGGTGTACGCTCTAAAAATCAAGGAATCAAAACTCAAGGAAAAGAATAGGGAGGTGAAAAGAGCTAGAACCGGTGATGGGAACTTCTCAAATGCTAGGTCCAATGGACAAGGTCGACCAAGGTTTAGACAAAGGTTTTCCAACCAAGGTTCCTCTAGTGCTCCTCCAAGGGTCAACAATGATAGGGTGTCTAACCCTAAACCTCAAGGAGGTAATAATAGTGGCTCTAATAGGAATAGGTCTATTTGTGCAAAGTGTGGAAGAAAACTTGATGGTAAGTGCCTAGTTAGCATGAATGGGTGTTTTAGTTGTGGAAATAGTGGCCACAAGATGAGAGATTGTCTGATGCTCAGGGTTAAGGGAAGAGAAGATAAACAAGCTCCTCCAAGCGGTTCAAATGCCGATCCCCAAAGCAAAACTGTTTTATGCTCTTCAATTTTGAGGTTACCAAGAGAGCTCCCCAGAGTTGTGACCGGTATGTTAAAAGTCATTATTACTGATATGTATGCCTTGTTAGATCTCGGTGCTACTTTGTCCTCTCTGACAGCTTATGTGGCCATGATGTTTGATATGCTCCCCGAAGTATTAGTAGAACCTTTTTTGGTCTCTACCCCAATTGGTGATTCGGGGTTTTAGCTAGACATCATAAAAAGATAAAAATCGTTACCAAATTGTGTTTTCATCAACTGGGTAAGATTAATTTCGTCTTTAAAAGGTCCAAATTGAAGAATCTCAAAGACCCACTTCCAATTTCTCAAAAATCGAAAACTTCAATTCTTTAAAGCTAAGGAAAACAAGTCTCCAAAGTCAGAGTTCGAACTGAAATTTACTCTAATAAATGTTCAAAATAAAATTTGATACTAGATGGATATTAAACTAAATGTTAAAAAAATATATTTATAGTCGCCAAAAATATGTTACGAAGGGTCATTCTGCGCAGTAAGACGGGCTCGCCGATCAACTTGGTGATCTGCCTTTTTGTCAATTCCATCGTCCTCTTGTCTTGGCCTTCAGTATCCTCCAGGTCTGTAATTTTAGGCGATCTAACACTGCATCGCTGAACCACTCGGCGATCCGTCAATTGCTCCTCTCTCTCACCAACTTGATTTTCTCCTTCAGGGCCTGGTACGCTGGAACTTTAGGCGGTCAAATGGCCACTGGGTGACTTGCCAAATGGACTTGGCGATCACCAGGCTCTCTTTTCTTCCTTCTTTCAGCTTGCTTCGTTCGTTTTTGGAAATAAGTGTCCTTTCTTTGTTAATATCTGGAAATCAATGATTTTACATAAGTTATTGGCATCCATTAAGCATTTTAGGACACTAAGTCTATCAAATAAAGCCCTAAATGAGTCCAAATCTTGAACTCATAAACACCCGCAACTTATACTTTTGCTTGTCCTAAAGTAAAACTTAAGTTCAGCAGTTCAAAAAGGATGCGTGAAACTGTGCTACACAAAACTTCAATCATGAATGTACATAAAAAGACTCAACTTACCAATGCAAGGATCAATTGTGCACTCAAAGATTCAAGTTGTGACTCACTATTATCAAAGATTCTCAAGTTCACAATACTTGTTTCAAACGCAAGTTCAAGCTCAACAAAGGTAGTCAAATTCCCTCACACAAAGATGATTCCATATTCACACACAATTTGTCCAACAATTTATAGCTCTAGAATCACAGCAACTCTCAAACACACAAAGATGAACACATGCTTGACTTCACCAATAGGCTTGTTGTCACGACCGGGGGTTACCCCTAGAAGTAACATGGTGTACTTGACCCTGAAGGGGTCTCATACAAGCCCTTAGCATAATCATAACATAAAATAATAGAAAAGTAGGGACAATTTAAAACTTTTACAATCGAAGTCATTTTCATAACAAAAGAAGCGGAAGTCTTCATTAAACCTTTGTCTCAAACCATCTAACATAATACTAGAATAAAACTCTTGGGATGCAGCCCATACAAAGTCTAAAACATAAAGAAATGGCATAAATGAACATAATATGTTTGTCCTCGAAGCTATGAGGACTCACCAATTCTTCAACTCTTCTTGATCCTTGGAAACCTAGCCTTCAAAGAAACTCAATCTCCTCAACCCTATATTTGATTAGAATGTAGGCAATATGTGTTAGTACAAAATGTACAAGGTATGAAAGCTAGCCCAACTCCAAAAGCATCTCAAAATGGAAAGTCAACATAAGACATAGTTAATGAGCATAGGAGAAAAGTCATAATCATATAAGTATAATATACTCTTAGTTCTCTTTACCATAATAACACCATTCTCAAGTAACCTCAAAAGCATACAAGTGAAAAGCAAGAATAGCATCCCATAATACCACCCAAGCCAAGTATCCCTTTTTGGTCACCTTAATCATAGTCTATGTGCATTGTTAAGTCATAAGTCTTTCTAACATAAGGGCACCATACTTCCAAGTAACCTCAAGACACACTTGTGGAATGCATGAAAGTCATCCCATACTACCCTTCACACTAAGAACAACCTTGAAGTCATCTTAGTCATATTCACCCTACTTTGTTCATACTATAAGCTTACTTCATATAGATAAGGGAACTACCACCTTAGTCAATCATATCTTGGAAGGAAACTATGGCAACAACCCAAGCTAAGTCATACTACGTGTGGTAACCCTTCATACCTAGCCTTAAGTCATACTTGTGCAATGTATGGATAGCATCCCATACTACTACCCACACTAAGTACTCATTTAGACTAACATGAATGTTCACTAGTTGGGGACTAATCCCTCTTTTCTATACCTCTATTCAAGGCTACCAAGGAATAACCCCCTAATATGATAGACCATGCTATCATCTTACTCACATAACTAGGTTAAGCTACGCTAACTAACTTTGAAGACACACTATCATGCAAGTCCAAGCTATCCTTAGGGGATTATGATTCTCAACCTAAGTTATCCTTAGGAAAATATGTTTCCTGAATCCCAAGCTACCATGACTAACCTAACTCAAGCTACTCTTGACATGCACCTTACAATGCAAGGTCAAGCTACCCTTAGGAGAGTTTAAGTCCTCTATCCCAAAGCTACCATGAAATGGTCTTGGCCAAACCAAGTTAAGCTACCATGAATGCATCCTAACAATGCTAGCTCAAGTTACCTGTATGAGAGTATAAGTCCTAAATCCTAGCCTACCATGACAACTACTATCTCATGCTACCATGACATGCATCCTACAATGCTAAGTCAATCTATCCATTAAGAGAGAATACATCATTATCTTAAGCTATCAACCTTGGTCTTTTCCTATTAAGCCAAGCTATACATGAAGAAAACATATGCCTCAACTTCAAGCTATTCTAGATAAACATGATTTGATTCATTTAAAGTTATAAATCAACCTAGAATCCTTCTATGTGAGAGAACTTGAATCCCCTAGCATATTCATGTCTAAGTGTATAAGAGAAATAGAATACACAACAAGATCACATCATATTGATTTCACCCCCAAAACTCTAACAATGATGCTACAATCCCTACTTTCAAGATTAACTTCATTCTATCATGATCCATGTCTAAATTACAAGCTATTCAATCATATTCTTTACTACTAAGTGATTCTAGTCATAATTGATTCATAAACGTTCAATTCTAACTTCATAAGTCAAGATCCTTCCTATTCAATCAAATCTAGTTCATTTCATGATTGTATGATCCTAACTATAATCAATTAGTATTCAAGACATTGATTTAGGAAGATCACTTTTGAACCTTCACCTTTCCTCTAATGGCATAAACCCACAATGATCACATTCATCAATTTAGATTTGGGTTCATCATATAAATCACATGAATTCCTCATATTATCATTAAAAAAATCTAAACGAATCATAATTGTATCATATCCACTAGATTGGAATCACAACCAAGCCCTACCCACAATGCAAGCACAACCCTAGCTAGAATTTGGTTTTTGATCCACAATTGGGGGATTACTAAGGCGGATGTATGGGTGGAAGAACCCATAGATGAATAAGCTTAACATACCTTCAATCAAAGCCCTAAACAAATCTTTAATCAATGGTGAAAATCACCCTAAGCTGTTGCCCCAACTTCCTTTCTTCTCCTTCTTCTTGTTCACTTCTAGATAGAGGATTTCTTGAGAGTAGTTTCGGGGTTCTAAGATGAATGAGCTAATGACCTAGTTTTAGGGTCCTATTAGGTATTTATAGTTGGTTATTAGACTACTTAACCGACCCCCTAATCCCTTAATTAATTAACTAATTAATTACCAAACCCCCTAACTAAAACTAAAATTCTAAAAACTGGCACCATCTACGGATCCCCATCCACGGACTGTGGATGGGTTGACGGGGTGTGGAATGGCCTTCGTGGTTAGGTACTGAGATATGAATTTGCAGGCCCCTTGTAGGCCTTGACCCACGAATCCCCACCTATGGGGCGTGGGTCAATTTACGCCCAGTAAATTGCAACCGTAGGTGCTTCCAAATTCCAGATTTTAGGGACTGCTTTGGGGTCCTCCTCAAGGACCCCTTCGGTGGTCCTTGGGGGGTCGTACCCGGACGTTTAACCCCTAAAACCCCTAATATAAGTACGGGAACCATTTATATTGATTTTAATCCTCATATGAAACTCCAAAACTCTTATGAAAGGCTCTAGAACACAGAAAGGCTCTAGATTACACTAATTCAACTCACTAAATTACGGGGTGTTACATTATCCCCGACTTGGGAACATTCGTCCTCGAATGACACTTTAAATACTTCTTAAAGTCAAATCTAAATTACCAGACCATTATGCAGGTACTACATCTAATACACACTGCCAAAGAAGAAACTTCAATTCCAAGCTAAACACATACAATGCACCACAAGAGAGTAGGAACTACTTTCACCAACCCAAAATGCATCAAATGCTACATCTACTCATTTTAAAGGAGGAACTAACATCTCCTATCTAAAACATGCTCAACACACACTCATGGAGCCAAAAAAGCAACTTCTCATAGAAGCGTCTATTCAAGGAGAAACCTTTCAACTCCAACCACTAAGGCATGCTCATTATCAATTCATGAAGTCTATATGCAATTCTATTTGAAGCACTACCTCACAAGAAAAACAATGCATATAAATCATTTCTAACAAATTCTAGGCACTTTCATGAACATGCATATAAGGAAATCATGGCAATACATAAAGCACACAATAACCCCACTAGATAGGCACACTATCCCCCACTTGGGAGTAAGCCTACACAAACTTTTCTAAACCTCACGCATACTAAAAATAACTTCAAAGTCCAACATAACAAGTCACAAAAGAAAAGAAATCCGGAAATTTTATTAAAGCATAAAGAACATACCGAAAAGGACATGAGGAGATCACCTTTGATCTTCTCTAGATTGGAGAGCATAAAACCTCTTCTTCTTTTGAGGCTCCACATCCCCACTACTAGAGGCAACTTGTTTACCTTTCTTCTTGTAACCTTAGCCTTAGGGTAATCTTTCATCATGTGGCCACTCTCACCATAACTAAAGCAACCCCCTCTACCGGCCAAACACCTAACCTCATGCCTCTTACCACACCTAGCACAAGAGGTCCATAGGGACTCATCACTCATCCCTTGTGGCTTAGGGGTAGACACCCTCTCATTCTTATGCTTAGGAGCATCAGAAAAACCTTGTCCGGAAAAGTTTTATCGATACCTGGAACGACCATGTCAATCGGACCCATCATGACAAGACTTATCACTATCCATCGTAGACCTCTTTTTCTACCTAGCCCTCTCCTTCTTGAGTTTTGACTCTTCTATTTGTTGGGCAAACACCATGAGGCGTGATATATCCATATCAGCAACAAGCATTGCCATACAACATTCTTCTTCTACCAAATCGGACACCCCCATCATAAACCTGTTCATCAAATCCCTTGGATTAGCTACCATGCTTGGAGCATATTTAGACAAAAGTGTGAATTTCAAAGAGTACTCCTTAACACTCATACTACCTTGCTTGAGGTTGATGAATTCTCCCAATTTGGCCTCCCTCAACTCCCGGGGGAAGAACCTATCTAGAAATTCCTTCTTAAACATATCCCAATTCATGGGACCTACCTCTACCGGCCTACTATCTTTCCATTGCTCATACCATATTTGGGCAACATCCTTCAATTGATATGCGACTAGTTCCGCTTTCTCTATAGAAGTTACACCCCATGGAAGCCAACATTTTATAAAACTTATCTATGAACCAATTTGGATCTTCATCCACCTTGGAGCCACTAAACTCCAGAGGGTTCATCCTCAAAAACTCCCTTATTCTAGAAGCACCCATTCCCCTTATTGGGTTTGCCTGAGCCACCACCTCTCTATATGCTTGCGCTGTCAAGACTTGAGCCAATAATAAATTCCACTAGAGTGGCATCTCCAATTGGAGGGTCATTCAGAGCTTGAGGAGGAACTTGGTTTGGAACTTGTGGAGGAACCTCTTGTTCTCTATTGTCTTTCTCATCCCTCCTAGCATTAGCCCTAGTATTATCAATAACCTGAAAAACAATAGGGCAAAGGTTAGGAGAAAGACCTATTAGATAAAAAATCTATAGCACGACTTACAGTATGAAGAAGTGAGATTTTTCCTAAGCATCCAATAGCCTTCTATTCATTAAATGTGTCGTGACTCACACCCATGAACAAGACTCTACTAGACGTGGTTTGAGACATCCTAAATTTTATCCCAAAAACTTATACTCTAATACCAAGTTTGTCATGACCCGGAGTTACCCCCTAGAAGTAACATGGCGTACTTGACCCCGCAGAGATCTCATACTAGACCTTAGCATAATCATAACATAAGATACTAGAAAACTAGGGACAATTTAAAACTTTTACAATCGAAGTCATTTTCATAACAAAAGAAGCGGAAGTCTTTATTAAACCTTTGTCTCAAACCATCTAACATAATACTAGAATAAAACTCTTGGGATGCAGCCCATACAAAGTAAAGCATAAATAAATGACATAAAGGAACATAATGGGTTTGTCCTCGAAGCGATGATGACTCACCAATTCTTCAACTCTGCTTGATCCTTGGAAACCTAGCCTTCAAAGAAACTCAATCTCCTAAACCCTACATTTGATTAGAATGTAGGCAATATGTGTTAGTACAAAATGTACCAAGTATGAAAGCTAGCACAACATCAAAAGCATCTCAAAATGGTTAGTCAACATAAGACATAGTTAATGAGCATAGGAGACAAGTCATAATCATATAAGAATAATAGACTCTTAGTCCTCTTTACCATAATAGCATCATTCTTAAGTTATCTCAAAAGCATACAAGTGCAAAGCAAGAATAGCATCCCATAATACCACCAAAGCCAAATATCCCTTTTTGGTCACCTTAATCATAGTATATGTGCATGGTTAAGTCATAAGTCTTTCTACTCTAAGGGAACCATACTTCTAAGTAACCTCAAGACACACTTGTGCAATGCATGAAAGGCATCCCATACTACCCTTCACACTAAGCATAACCTTGAAGTCATCTTAGTCATATTTACACTACTTTAGTCTTACTATAAGCTTACTTTATATAGATAAGGGAACTACCACCTTAGTCAATCATATCTTGGAAGGAAACTATGGCAACAACCCAAGCTAAGTCATACTACGTGTGGGAACCCTTCATACCTAGCCTTAAGTCATACTTGTGCAATGTATGGATAGCATCCCATACTACTACCCACACTAAGTACTCATTTAGACTAACATGAATGTTCACTAGCTGGGGACTAATCCCACTTTTCTATACCTCTATTCAAGGCTACCAAGGAATAACCCCCTAATATGATAGACCATGCTATCATCTTACTCACATAACTAGGTTAAGCTACGCTAACTAACTTTGAAGATACACTATCATGCAAGTCCAAGTTATCCTTAGGGGATTATGATTCTCAACCTAAGTTATCCTTAGGAAAATATGTTTCCTCAATCCCAAGCTACCATGACTAACCTAACTCAAGTTACTCTTGACATGCACCTTACAATGCAAGGTCAAGCTACCCTTAGTAGAGTTTAAGTCCTCTATCTCAAAGCTACCATGAAATGGTCTTGGCCAAACCAAGTTAAGCTACCATGAATGCATCCTAACAATGCTAGCTCAAGTTACCTGTATGAGAGTATAAGTC
>JAJOOS010008153.1:0-46742 GCA_029582725.1 Solanum chiquidenum | reverse complement strand
TGTTTTTAAAAAATATTTTCAACTTCAAAATTTCAATTTTTCACCCCTACCCTCGACCTCCCCCCCCCCACCCCCTACCAGTCCCGTCAACCCTCCCAAAAAAAATTTAAGTTTGTTTTTAAAAATTATTTTCAATTTCAAAAATTATTTTCTACTCTAATATAAATAAAAGATATTTCTCAAAAACATTTTTCATTCATAAATCAAACACTAAAAATCTTTTCCGAAAAATATTTTCTAGTCACCAACCAAACATGAGAAAATAAGTCAAAAATTAACTTGTTTTCCAGGAAAATATTTTCCATGGAAAACATTTTCCTTCATACCAAACACACCCTAATTCTGAATTTGAATAAACAAGTAAAATTATTCGCACCTCATGCGACAATTTAATATCATGGAATTTATAAAATAATATTTAAAATATATCAGACATTAAAACAAAAATACTATATTACCTTACATACAAGATTACGTAGTAACGAACATTAATAATGTAAAGGAAAATGATAATTATAACATCTTATCATTTATCCTTTAATCAATCATCTTTAATTTGATTTTATAATTTATCCTTTTGCTTTCGGGAAGTGTTACTATTTGATATTTTTGGGGAATCTGTAATGACCCAAACCGTCGTTAATTAGGAAAGGAAAAATATCAGAAACACTGGGTCTCTCCTCCTGCCAGAGCGGGCATGATGCCGCCAGGGAAGCGACGCTCTAGCGGGATAAGTGGCAGCCAGATCGGGATAGGCAAAACAAAATGTAAATAATGTAAAGTCCAATTTTCTACATTTCCAAATACACTAAATAGAGGCGAGACGCACCCCAGAAACCCTCAAAAGGCTACTCTAGGCTTGGGAAGGAAGGAGAAAGAGATTTCTAGCGTAAAAGCATCGATAGATTGCGGATTTATGGTCAAATCTAGCATCCCATCGTTCGAAAAACCAGATTTTGAGCTACAATCTCTCTGCGAATACTTGGCCCCTAGGTAGGCTATGTTTATTAATTGAGTAGTTTCAAATCCATTATTCATTACGTAGTATATTGGAATTTGACGGTAGAATTCATGCGTAGGCTTTCGTGCACCGAAACGAGATGATTATACTTGTATCCTAGGTGTTACATCAGACGTATACTGTAAGAGGAAGCCTTAGTCGATGAACTAGGTCTAGGTGATGGTTTGATTTCATGTTATTGTGATGTATGCTAGTATTTGCTTAATTGTAATGAATGTATGTATGTGAATGTTGCACTATCGATCACACCTATTGTAAATGACTATGAACGAATGATTGTATGTCATGAATCAACACTTGATTGTATGATTATGAGAATGTACATTGTGATTGTGATTGTGGCTTTTTGAATGGATCGAATATCACATACCGACATACATATTGGATCAGGTGTCACATTCTGACATACTAACTTGGATTGGGTGCCACGTTCCGGCGCATATATGGGATCGGGTGTCACGTTTGACACACTAATTGGGACCGGGTACCACGTTCTGATACACGTTTGGATATGAGTTCGATGAGAGGACCATTGACTGGTCATAACTACTTGTTAAAGAGAATGTGGAATTGTACATTTCTACTGAAAGGATAACTGGTTTGTGCATTATATATAGATATATGTGTGGGTTGAGATGTTGTAAGTTAATTGGGTATATCTGTGGTGTAATGAATTATGAATGGTTAGGCCAAATCGGGATGTGATAGGATAAGTGGAGACCAAGGGTCTAGGTGTCACTATGTGTACCTTAGAGAGGTGGTAGTGTGTATTGTCGTGGAGGATCGGGGTGGCCTTACGTCATAAATGTTGAATAATAGTATTACATGGGTAGGGTATTAGTATTGAAAGGGTTAATAGACCTTGATAGAATGCACTATCGAGGCAAGGGGTTGAGTGGTGATGTGGATGACGTGAAGGCGTGTCGTGAGTGGTTGGACGGGTTGGTAATAATTATATTCGGGATCTCCTTCAAGAGGCAGAATGGTTAAGTTATGATTAAGACCGGAGCGAGTAAGGAGTTAGGGTCAAGTGTACTAGTATGATTTAATTATCCAGAAATGGTAAGGGAAGAAAAATATAAATGTGGAGAAATGAATAGTCTTATTGCATGCTTTGCTGGTTGATTTCTTATATTATACGGTGGGTATTCGGGTTGACCGATGATGCCTATCAGTACGTGTGGTTTTTATATTGATACTACTCTTGCTATGCCTTTTGGGCATAGTCTGGATGCAGGCTCGGTGATGTCTCATTGGTGAAGATGATGATAAACTCCAACAACTTCCATGTTTCCTCCCACGTGGTGGAAGTTGTGTCTTTGTTACTGCGTTCGTGTCTCATAATCTTAGAAGCTCTTGTACTTGTTTAGACTAGACCCCTGGGTGCTACTTACTTTACATGTCTTAACTCAAATTGTTTCGAAACTCTTATTTGTGAAATCTCCATAAACTTGTTTTTATCTTAGTTATCTTAATCTTCGGCATGTTTTCCACATTTTGGAAATCGAGGGTTCTCCTACTTAGGTGTTAAAGTACGTGCCCGCACGGCCCGGTGGAATGAGTCGTGACAATTGGTATCAGAGCTCAGGTTACCAGTCTCCCAGTATAAGAGCAAAATATGGACTAGACTCCTGCGGATTGGTGTGTTGACGTCTACATCTAATCTTTAGGAAGCTATGAAGCGTTCTGGAAGTCATTTCGTTCCTTTTCTCCTTTCGTGCGAGTTGTCACCTGTGGTATAAGTTGAGTCCAATTGGTATCTCCTGATCCCAATTGATATCTTAACAAAGTGAACCGGACGCCATAGTCGCGACTGAAAGGACACAAACAAGTTAAATTAGAATCGAGAAGGTTCCAATTGGTATCTGGCCCTAGGGAATGTATAAGTGCATGGATGATCAGTAGTGGTCATCTATAGAGCGAACTAATTAATAATTTGGACTTGTCTGTGAGTTGTAACTTGAAACTATGAATGCCTGTTTCTTATGGTTTGAATTAACTGTTGGTGTGAATGATGTGTTTTTCTTGGATACTATGATATGATTATGTGCACAAGTTTCGTGAACTTTTTGTTGGAAAGAAAAGTCATGACTAAGTTCGGTGCAAGGGTCTAGATAATCTACGATGTGATTCGTAAATGAAATCTGGATGTGTCTTGCGATTAACTATAAACCATGTGAGTGTATGGGCATATCCTAGGGATGTGTGTGGTTGTGGTGTTGAATTAATGTATAGGGATTCTGGAGTGTGTACTGTGAGGATTGACTCAGGGTAGACAATGACTATCCTAGCGAAGAGGAGTTTCATAAAAATTTCTTAGTTATAACCTGAGAGTTAATGGGAAATTATAGAAATGGGAAGAACCCCATGAAATTGTTGGCCTGGGTATTGTTTTCGTCTGAGCTGCTGGGGCATCCCGCCAAAGCGAGGCTGTCAGAGCAAAAATTCTCCCGCTAGAGTAGGACAGGGCGAGGCAGAATCTCAGCCTTGTCTCCTCTGTTTTCCTAAGTCACCCGAATAGACCCGAATCGTGTATGGGCCAATCCCTACAAATTCAGCCAGTACTCAGCAATAGAACATTAAGTTATAATCCTTAGCAGTAAAATAATAGCTATGAAAACTAGCATCCATGTGCTTACAAAAGGTAAGGAAAGCGAAAGGATAAAATAAAGTATTGTTCAAATACAGGCCCAAGAGGGGCGAAAACCCAAATCAGGATCCCTGGGACTGGGAGGTATTGTCATCAGAGTTGAGGTCCTCCGGGGGTACTAGGCCAGTCACGGCCTTATCCATAAAGGTAAAATGCTGGAAGTCTCCTCTCTCAACTCGGGGAATCTTTTTTTTGGGGCAACACAAAATAAGACGATCTTCAAAGCCTTCTATATCTGAACCATCAGATGATCCCTCTCCAAATCCTTCCTTCTCTCCTGGCGCAATTTGCAGTGGAGCATCTCGACCTCAATGGCAGTACTTGGTGGAACCGGAGTGGTGCTAGCAAAGGGACGTCCCAATCTCCTCCGAACAGCCGCCAAGTCCTCCTCCACATGTGCACCTGAGATTGGGGGCTGGGACCGGGTGGGAAGAGTGACATCGCCTGCACCGTCTTCCCCTCCCTCATCATCCACCTCCGCAGCCGACCGACTGCTACTGGCCCTATCCGTACTCCTCCTCTTGCTCCTGGAAGTAGAACCCTGCCTAACTAAAAGAGGGTGAAGGGGGGATCCATAGGAAGTAACTCGTCTGTGTCCGAGAGTGGCATTCCCGCCCTCTTGCAGATTGCAGTCACTATCCCCGGTAGAAAAAATGTCTTATTGTTGCCCCAAAAGAACACCTTCCACTTAGAAATGATTTGCGTGCCCACGTTGCTCTCAATGCCCTGTATGGCACACGCCACCACCAAAGCATGATGAAAAGTCACGTCGGTACGGTTGCCCGATGGGCAAATCCTCCTAGTAACCAAGTGAAATCACTATTTGACATCCAGTGACCAGTTAGCACAGGTGAAGCCCTCTGTAGTGGCCCAATAGACCTGGTCCCAATGCGCAGGCTCGATAAGTGTATCCTTGAGCCAGCTCAGATCCATCTCCCTCAGACTGGCCTCATACTCGTTGTTAGGGACCTCTGGTACCTCGAGCATATCATTTATGTAGGAAGCATTTAGGGGGATGTCAACTCCCTTGATGCAGATGGTAGGGTGAGTGTCATCCCAGCGAACAGTAGGGAGAATACATAGAACTCCCTCACCCAGGTGGAAAGCGCATCTGGGAGAGCCTCAATCAGTGGGGCCAAGCCAAACTCCATAAGACGGGTATAAAAGGTAGGCGCCTTCCCCTCTAAACCCTACAAGATAAAACCTCTCTTACAGAAAAACTTGTTGTTTCGGTAATCATAATGCCTTTTACTGACTAGCAACATCGAGAAATCGGATGAAGGGTAGGCTTTCCTTGTTAACACCAGCCATTTAGAGAAGCCTGCAAAAGTTTGGAAGATTTATGTTAGAATGCTACAGTATTGGACATTATTGAGTTAAAAAGGAGGATAAAAAGTTTTGATTTAAGTAGCAAGGGGCCACTGCCCGACTTTGTCCCGCCACAGTGGCCCAAGTCCCACCACAGCGGGATGATAGAGGCCTCTACAGTGAGATAAAGGCCGCGAAAGCAGCATTCATCTGGGATGAACTCCAGGCGCGATCATGGCGACTTTTCGTCCCAAAACCTCATTTTCACAAAATTTCAGCAGATTAGAGTCTATAAAGTACCTAGTACCTAATTATGTTGTTATTTTGATGAAATAACCCCTAAATGGTGCCCGAATTTGAGTTTTATAGTAAGAAACCATTGAACTTCTCCCACCCATTTTGGAACCATTTTGATCGTATTTTGCGCAAAATCCTTACGCCCAGAACGTTGTAGAGACGTTGGGGACGTAAGGGAAGTGTCCATGATACGTTGTTCTAAAAAATCAGTCAACATATGTTCATTTTCCAAAACTACCCCTAAAACCTAGTCTACCCAATCAGCTAGAATCATGCAATCGTTGTTAAGTAAGTAATGAAGTATATAGCGTACGGAACAAGAGGTTTACCGTAAATTAGACGCAATTCTTTTTCGTGCATTGCGTCATTTCTCTAACCGGTCGTTTAAGTATAGAACCTTCCCTGTTTCAAATTTGAAAAGTCACCATCCTTCATGGCTTTGCAATTGACCGATTCATTAGTTAGAAGTACTCCGAAAAGGAGCGCATGTTTATCCCTTGGCTAGTCGTTCGGGGATGAACAAGGGGTAAATTAGTATCTATTGTAACGACCTGAACCATCGTTAATTAAGAAAGGAAAAATGTCAGAAACATTGGGTATTTCCTTCCGTCAGAGCAGGCTTGATGCCGCCAGGGCGGCGACGCTCTAGCGGGATAAGTGCCCACCAAAGCAGGATAGGCGAGACAGAATGTAAATAACGCAAAGTTTGAATTTCTCTTTTTTCCAAATACACTAAAAAGAGGCAAGACTCACCTCAGAAACCCTCAAAAGGCTGCTCTAGGCTTGGGAAGGAAGAAAAAAGAGATTTCTAGCGTAAGAGCGTCAATAGATTATGGATTTCTGGTCAAATTCACCGTCCCGTCATCTGGAAAACCAGATTTTGAGCTACAATTCCTCTGCGAATGCTTGGCACCCAGGTAGGCTAGGTTTATTAATTGAGTAATTTCAAATATGTTATTCACTGTGTAATATATTGGAATTTGATGGTAGAATTCATATGTAGGCTTTCATGCACCGAAACGATATGATTGTACTTGTATCCTAGGTGTTACTCAAACGTATACCGTAGGAGGAAGCCTTAGTCGATGAACTAGGGCTAGGTGATGGTTTGATTTCATGTTTGTGTGATGTATGTTAGTATTTACTTCATTGTAATGCATGTATGTATGCGAATGTTGCACTATCGATCACACCTAATGTAAATGAGTATGAACGAATAATTGTATTCCATGAATAAATACTTTATTGTATGATTATGAGAAAAGTATATTGTGATTGTGATTGTGGCTTGTTGAATGGATCGGATGTCACGTACCGACATATATATTGAATCGGGTGTCACGTTCCGACACACTAACTTGGATCGGACACCACGTTCCGTCGCATATATAGGATCAGGTGTCATGTTTGGCACACTATTTGGAATCGGATACCATGTTCCGGTACATTACAGTTTGGGTATGGGTTCCATGAGAGGACTATTGACTTGTCATAACTACTTGTTAAAGAGAATGTGGAATTGTACATTGCTCCTGAAAGGATAACTGATTTGTTCAATATATATAGATATATGTGTGGGTTGAGGTGTTGTAAGTTAATTGGGTAAATATGTGGTGTAATGAATTGTGAATGGTTAGGCCCAAATCGGGATGTGATAGGATAAGTGGAGACCAAGGGTCTAGGTGTCACTATGTATACCTTAGAGAGGTGGTAGTGTGTATTTTCGTGGAGGATCGGGGTGGCTTACGTCGTAAATGTCGAATAGTAGTATTACCCGGGTAGAGGATTAGAATTGAAACGGTTAATAGACCTTGATATAATATACTATGGAGGCAAGGTGTTGAGTGGTGATGTGGATGATGTGAGGGTGTGTCGTGAGTGGTTGGCCGACTTGGTAATAATTATATTCGGGATCTCCTTCAATAGTTAGAATGGTCAAGTTATGATTAAGAACGGAGCGAGTAAGGGGTTAGAGTCAAGTTTACTAGTATGATTTAATTATCCAGAAATGGTAAGGGCAGCAAAATATAAATGTGGAGGAATGAATAGTCTTATTGCATGCTTTGCTGGTCGATTTCTTATATTATGTGGTGGGTATTCGGGTTGACCGATGATTCCTACCAGTACGTGTGGTTTTTGTACTGATACTACTCTTGCTATGCCTTTTGGGCTAGTCTGGATGCAGGTTCAGTGATGTCTCATAGGTGAAGATGATGATAATCTCCAACAGCTTACATGCGTCCTCCTACTTGGTGAAAGTTGTCTTTGTTACTGCGTTCGTATCTTGTAATCTCCAAAGCTCGTGTATCTGTTTAGACTAGATCCCTGGGGTGTTAATTACTTTACAAATTTTAACTCAAATTGTTTTAAAACTTTTATTTTATGAAATCTCCATGAACTTGTTTTTATCTTAGTTTTCTTAATCTTCCGCATGTTTTCCACGGTTTGGGAATCGAGGGTTCTCCTACTTAGGTGTTAGAATAGGTGCCCGCACGGCCCGGTGGGTTGGGTCGTGACAAAATCAAATAAACATCAGCCTAAAATATTAAATTTTCTAATAAATTAATAATTACTGGAGAAGGGATAAATAAATTTTAAAAGGTTGAAAAAAGTTAACAAATATTCCAATTCTAACGTTTAGAAAGTTTAGCTCTACCTTTTGCTTTACAGATATCATTTTAAAGTTCCTCATTTGAATGTATCATAAGTAATTATTAAAATGAAAATTAAAGGGAGAATGTATTATATTGGACAACAATTCAACTTATTATATATACTTGAAAGAGAAAAATATTACACAAAAATATTCAATTTGTTTGGGTGATTAAAAAAATTAACATACCAGAGTGATGGAGTTCAATTTGAAACTACACTTCTATTCCAATCGCAACATCGAGAAACACATCTATTACTTCAAAAAAAAAGTATTTACAACTTGTAGTAAACTTGAGAATTTGTCCGTACTACATATAGAATATGAGAAATTAATTTATTGTGTAGTTATCTATGTCTTTGGGATTGAAAGAGGCTCAAGTCTAGTCATAATCCTCTATAGGTCATCCGGCACATCCTTGAACACATGTCAAAAACTTATTAATTCATGTCTTCTTTTCCTGATTCACTTCGCACATCAAGGTACGATAAAGTTTTTAAGGTCTTTATGTCCTTACAATGGCATACCAAGTTTGAATTTTGTCTTCAAGAGATGGTAGTATAGATCTTTAAGGATTTTTTTACTGTACCTTCAACAATTCATTAGAGAAAACTTGCGTGAATATTCAATAAACATGTGCTATTTAATATGTACTAACAAATACGTATAACAATAACTGCACAGAAACATAAACAACAAAGTTTAAAATATGTACTCAAAAATAGTAATTAATAACATAAGCATAAATTAATGACTATAAAAAAATATACCACGATCTGTAACAATACAATAAAATAGAAAGGAAAAAATTGAGCACACTGAATGCACAGTGTCCCCTTAAGGAAATTATTTCCCACTAGTACCCGAGGTTTAAAGGAATAGATCCTCTCAGGATAGAATAATTCTATTCACCATTGTATTGATACAAAAACAATGGTGTCAGTGAGCCATTCTACAGGAGCAAAGTACACGAATATTTAATTGGGCAGAAAAAGAAGAAGTTCAGAATTTTTGTTGTTTTAAAATGAGAGGAAATTCCTCTATTTATAGACAACAAAGGGTAGTGTGAAAAAATAATTATTGTACCTTATCGAAAATGTCACAACTTTTTGTAAAAGTTACAACCCTTCGGAAAGGTGACAACCTTTCATAAAAGTCACAATTTTTCATAAAAGTCGCAACTCTTCATAAAAGTCACAACTTTTGATAAAAGTCACAACTCTTCATAAAAGGCACAACTTTTCATGAAATGAAATCCTGGTTTGTGGTGAATGATTGTGACTTTTTCAAAGGGTTGTAACACCTCAAAAATTTCTAAGTTAAGACTCGAATCATTCTTCATTTACTTGTAGGGTCATATAGAGTGATTCTTAAATTGCCCATATGTGTAAAGTGGGAATGATTTTGGATATTAATTAAGGTCACTAGAAACTCTTAGCACAAAGTAGAGTTGAAAGTTTCCTTATCGATTAAGTTTTGATGTAAGATTCTACTCGGGTCAACTTCAAACGACCATATCTCTTAGAATATAAGGAGTTACGTGGCCCATAACCTATCAAATTAAAGGTATTTTAATCTTCTTTCCAACTCCACCAATTTCGTGTCAATCCAATTTCTGAGTAAAAAGTTATGATCATTTTAGTAACTGATACAGTGCAGTGACAAATTAGCCAATGGGAAAACATTAAAAAGGATTTTTCTGTCTTTTTACCTCCAAGAAAACCCTAAACGAATTTCTTGAATAATATAGGGCTCAAACCAATTAGATTTTTCATCTTTTAATCCATCATTCTCTTCTCTCTCAAACCCTTAATCCTTGGGGAAAACCCTAAGGAAAAATCAAAGTAGAAGACTCCATTCAAGATTCTTTCAATCTTTTTCATCTTCTTCAAGGTAAGTCTCTCCAAAAATTACATTCATTTCCAACTCAAATTCTTCCATACAATTATAGATCACTAATGAAAATCATAATTCTTGGCCATAGTATTTCAAGAAACTAATTAAAGAATCTCAAGAAATATTTTCTTGATCGTTTGCCTTCAAGCTAGGGTTTCAAGGCTTCTAGTCAAGTTCTTTTTCAAGATTCTTCAAGAACCTTGTTCTTCCAGGTATGTAAGGCTATCATAGTGTTGAACTAGTTCGTCCTCACGCCCTACATCTACTTTCAATTTAGTAAAAGAGTAATCTAGGATTCTATCCCTAGATTTGAGTATTCTTGAGATAAGTTGATTTGAGTTCTTGAGTTCCTGTTTCTTTTTGAAATTCTATTCCTAATTATTTAATTGTTATATGGTATGCATTAATATTCTTTAGTTGATTTGTTCATGTCTGTATTTCAGCATGAACCCTATGAATTGAATATTCTTGAGATGAGTAGTATCGTTGAGTTCTAAGTTTTTGAGTTCTTGAGTTCTGAGTATTGAGTTTTCTATATTGTTATTGAGATCCTTGAGTTGATTCGTTCATGTCTATATTTCAGCATGAACCTTATTTCAAGTTATAAATTTTGAGAATCTTTTAAAACAATCATTTTTGTCTTAAACTAATTTTCTAAGAAATCAAAGATGAGTTTTGAGAAAGAGTTTTAAAACATGAGTAGTATGACAATCAAGTATGTCATTAATATTTAAGCAGTGTGGTATCTAGATATGCCATCAATGTTTATGCAGTATGACTTTCCAAGTCATCAATGATCAGATCACAATATGATTTTTGATATAGTTTTGAGAAAAAGTTTTTAAATATGAATTGAGTAAGAGTATAAGGGAACTAAGTATTCCCAAAGATATTCATTTTTACATTGAGAAAAGAGAAACTTTGATTTCTTACAGAGTTAATGAGTTCAGAGATATTTTAGGGCATTTACCTCTTTTAAGAGGTTATTTTGAGTAATTACCTCAAAAGAGAAAAAGAATATGTTTTATACATTTGAGCATGAACATATATATTATTGAGAGTAGTATTGAGCACCGATATGTGGATGAGTTCAGACAACTCACATTCCTCATAAACCATGTATGCAAACATAGGTACATGATCATACTTTTTAGATTAATCCTAAGTGACTTCGGGCAGAGCTTAGTGGATCCACTTAGTTGAGGTGTTCTTTTCCCCGGCAAGATATAAGACAATTTTGGTAGCGTGGGTGAGACAATGTATCATCACGTAGCTCATAGTGATGGTTGTCTGTTAGAGAATCTCTCAAATAGAGCTAAAAGTGTATTTTATTATATCACTTTCATATGTTGAGTTCAGAAATGAGTAAATATTTTTGTAAAATTTTAATGATTTCACTTCTTTATTTCTTTACATTCAGTTGAGTATATATCTATATCTACTTCAGTCCTTTCATTCAGTTATTTGTTATTAAACTATATTACATACTCGTACATTCAATGTACTGATGTCATTTGACCTACATCTCTTAATGATGCAGATACATGTTCTTAAGATCCTCAACAAGAGTCTGTTGAGATCACTTCATCCGCTCGTCTGCTTATGAGTGAGACCTCCTTGCTTTCGGAGGACTCTAGTTTTATGAGTTGTTAGTAGTAGTTCCTTTGAGGAGTCATGAGTCTTATCCTGACACTCGTCTTTTTATAGTAGAGGCTTCATAGATAAACAATTTTGGAGAGTCTTTCAGATTCAGATATTTTATTTAAAATTTATGTTTCATACTGAGTATATTCAATGAAGTTTTGAGATTCAGTAAACTATTTTAAACGTTTCTTTCAATTTGATGCTTATGTATGCTTGAGTTAGTCTTTCGCTTGTAGTCAACCAGAATGAGGGTTCGCTTGAGGGTCAACAATGGTTCTTGATTACCGGCCACGTCCAGTGTGTAGGCTCGGGTCGTGCTAGTTGTGACTTTTTGAAAGAGTTGTGACTTTTCTGAAGGGTTATTACTTTTCCGAAGGGTTGTTACTTTTCAAAGAGTTGTGACTTTTTCGAAGGATTGTGAGTTTTTCAAAGAGTTGTGACTTTTCTGAAGGTTGTGACTTTTTTTGTAAGGCATAATAAGCACTTGTTCATATTGCCCTTTTTTGGCTATCACATTTTTAAACCACAAATTCTCTAAGTTTTCTATTCTTCTTAACACCCAATTTAGTACATATTCAATATTTCATACTATATTTTTTTAAGTAACTTTATGGATCATTAGTTCGATTTATTGATCATCTCAAAGATGTTGGATAACTAATAATACCAAAAGTATTAGCCAAATCTTATAAAATATTACATACTGTATTTATTTATATTACTCCCTCTGTTTCAAAAAGAATGACATAGTTTGATGTGACACACAGTTTTAGAAAATAAAGAAGATTTTTAAATCTTGTGGTCCTAAATTAAAGTTATGTCAAATGTATTAAATTGCCCTTTAAACTTGTGGCCTTAAACATGCCACATGAAAAACTGAAATTAAAATGTTACCAAAAAAGGAAAGAAACATTTTTTTTGAAACAAACTAAAAAGGAAAGGATGTCATTCTTTTTTAAGCACAGGGAGTATAAAATATAATTAAAGCAGATACCTTTTCACATTGAATGATTGTGACTTTTTCGAATGGTTGTGAGTTTTCCATTTCCGCAGATATGATTAATACAACAACATTTCAACTCCCAATAAAATATAGTAATAGGTACAAGTACCTTATCAAGTTGCGATATAATTTATTCTCTCTTTGTTATCTCTTCCTCAATTATGATTCCATCAAGAATGATTAAAAAGTTTCCACAACAATAAACACAAAAGTAATTCAATACAAATTCATAAAAGATAAATTTTTATAGATTGTTGAATAAAACACAAAGTTAAGTTGCCGGACAAAGTGATGACAGGAGGAAAAAGCCCATAGAAAGAAGTAGGTTCGAACAAAAAAATTGTCATAGTTGTGATCAATTGTTTTAGAATTGATCTGTTGAAATAGTTTTTCTTTTTACATGTTGAATGGAGGAAAAAAATACAAGTAAATTATAGTATTATTTCATTAATTTTTTTCGTGAAGATCCAAAGTAAACTTCGAAGGAATTGACGAAGTTTCACAGAAATTAGGGATGAAATTTGTCACAAAAAAAATATAACAACTAGTATAGTTTGCCTAGTTTTTATAGGTAGTTCCCGAAGAGACACAGACAAAGGGATACAACAATCTGAAGGGACACAAGAGTTGGAAAAATGACTTTAAAGGTAAAAATAAAATAGGGATAAAAAACCTAGAAGTACAAAAAAACATAAATTTGGTGGAGGCTTAATTTGTAGGATGGTGGTCATTGTTGTGAAAAGTTACATTGTATAGGAAGGGAAACACCCGAATGTGGCGTTTCTGAGAGGAGGGAAAGACTAGTTTTGAAAATAAATAAATTAAAAGGGAATCCTGATTTGTGATGGCGCCACGTAATATATATATGTGTGTGAGAGAGATTAATTCTGTCATAATAAATTATATATTACTCCACTAAAAAAATTATAAGTGTACTCCTCAATTTAATTTTGAAATCTTTCATTAAATCTTATTTAACTTCTCAAGTTGAAATTACATATATTAAATAATTAATTTAAATTTTGACTTTTATGTTTTATACTTGCGCTTAACTTATTGCATGTAATGGATACCAATCCACATATATGATTTTCACCTGAGAACTTGTAAAGAATCATAAAAGAGTATCATCAATCTCAAGGTCGATGTATAAATTTTATCAACTAATTAATTATTTTTTAATTTATTTATTTATTTATTATCATACCATTTATCAGGCATATACCAACACACGGCAGAATTGTACCTTTTGATAAATCAAAATAATAAGCAAACCACATTGATCATAGCAATTATAACAAGATTAAAAGTATACATACATTTAATGATCTAGAGAAATTGTTGCACATATTCCATACAAAAATTTACTTTGATAACGAAATTCTCCCCCAGTCCCTTCATAAATTCGTTTTTTGCTTGATGCGAGCTCAATTTACCAAAGATCAGGAAGCGCTTTATTAGCTTAATCATTTTTACACTATTCGTTCAATACATACAAAATGTAGTAGCAAAAGAAATTTGAAAAAAGGGGAAAAGTATGATATACTCCTCAACTTTGTCATTTAGAGCTGATATACCTCTCATTATGAAAGTGACTCATATATACCCTATTGTTATACAAATGACTCACATATACCCTTTTTACTCTAACGGAAGTGAATAAAATAGTTTTAATTTAATTTTTTACTATTTTTTTGGAAAAAATATAATCCATATGAGATATATTTGATCCTCCTTGCACATATTATTTCTTGACTTTTTTGTTTCAACGATTAATTTAAATTTATTGTTTTGATGGTGAAATTTAAAATTTTCCTATTTTTCTTGTAAAATTTATTATAGATGCCATTGTTTTTACAAATAGAAAAACTAAATTACAAAATAACCGCAAAAAAATAGTTATATTTTATTTATTTATTTACACTAAAGAATGAAACTTGAATAATGATAATCAAAAAAGCCAAAAAATAATTCTGGTATGAAAAGATTAGAACATACCTTGAACTTTTCTAGAAGGATCATATATATACCCCTACATGAATATTTTTAATTTAAAATCAAAAAAATAAATTTAAAATAATTTTTTCACTTTCGTTAGATGAAGGATATATATGAGACATTTGTATAATGATAAGGGTATATATGCGCCACTTTTATAACGAAAAGTATATCAACTTCACGTGGCAAAACTTAGGGGTATATCACACCCTTTTCCCTTCAATAAATCTACTCCCCTAATCATGATTAAAATATATTTTAGTTTTTCACCACAATTATCAAGATGTTTTTTTAGTTTCATCTTTAAACGTAAACATATAACTTTATAATTTATAAAAGTTAGTATAAGTAAAAGATACACATGTGAACAAAATATGTATTTAAAATAGAATAAGTAATTATTTCATAAATGATAAAAGAAGTAAATAGGATGAATAATAAGGTAAGAAAAAGTAAAAAGAAAAAAGAGTTATAGAAGTAAGTAATTAAAGTAGGGAAGTAAGGGGGTTTCGTTAAATAACGTTTGCGCGTGTTTGAGAGTAACGTCTCCCTTATGACCCCACCTGTCATCTGTCTATCTCTGTAAGTTTATGAAATTTCGAATTCATTGTGGCTGCAAATTCCTTTTAAGTATGTATCTAGTCTTTCTTTTCTTTAATTATAATTAATACTAGGATTAAACAAAACCATAATAACTGTTTCATTTTAATCCCGATCTAGTTAGATGCATGATTTACTATTTCTGTTTCACTCTATCAATATAATGTTTGAAGAATTGATGTAGAAGTAGTGCGTGCTAAGGGACTCTACTAGTATTAGACATTTTTTAGTAAAAAAGGAATATAATTTTGTAGATAGAGAATTAAAGGAATGTAAAGCAAAAAGTATTTTGTGTTGCAGTAAAACACTTCACATGGTCACCTTCTGCCATCCCTTGTGCCCATTTCTGTATTCTTTAGCTTTTTCCCTTTTGCATTATTAATTTATCATATCATATATGTCCCACTTTCCCTTTTTTCTTTGTATCTTCCTTCTTTATCATTTGTTCATTCTACTTGTTGGGACTAATTGAGTGCTACTAGTTTCATTCAAGTTTTTTGTTAATGTGACAACAATGGTGTCGTCTCAACACTCTCCGTTCATAACCCGGTAATCTCCTTTACTTCTACAATGAAACGTTATTTACTGAGAATTATGATTTCCCCATCAAGTTCCTTGCATAATTCATGAATGAATCTAGTGTTTTCACCTTCATTTGAGCCAAAAAAAAAATGTATTTCCAATTTTGACTGTTGCGCTACTCATTGTACCCTACAAAGGCCTCTATTTTTCGTTTTGTTCCTTGTATAATTTTTTAGGATATGGTTTTCTCTATAATATATATGCTATTTCACATAATTGTAGAATGCCACAGCTTTACTGCTAACCTCTGATTATTATTGGTTTAACCAATTTAAATATGTTAAACCCCTTTTCTTTTTGGAGAAATGTTACGCCGCTCTCTTCCAGGACTTATTTCATGAATAATTAAGAGAGCACCTCAAAACGATTAATATTACTTGTTCTCACATAATCTTTTACTATTATGGATTTGTCATGTCTTACTCGTTAACGATATTGATCATCAGCACTATATTCTCTGATGTTGCTGGGGATATTACAATTGCTGTAAATGGAGAGTCTTTCCTACTGCATAAGGTACTTTTCTCTTTCTCTTTGTTTTAATAGAAGGTTGAGGCTTGTGTTTACTGTTTAAACCTATTTCCTTTCTCAGCTCTTGGTTACTAACTACATACTTTCAAATTATGATGTAGATGGAACTCGAAACACATAGAATGGTCAAACTTGGTTGAGAATATTCCTCATGTCTAATAGTGCCCTTCTGTACCTCGTTGTTGCCTTTGAGACCAACCTTATCCTTCGTAGATGAGGGCACTACTACACATCCTGTTCACCAAACTTTTTATTTTTTAAGCACCCAGTGATGATGACAGTGGAGCGTGCTATATTAAGTAAACATTAGCAAATTATAAAAAAAATGGTACTAATTTTAGGTGTGGCATTGCAACAACTGTATTCCAGAAATCAATTTTGAGATTGTAACATGTGAATCTTGATCTATTCTGGATATTTCATCGCACACTATTTACTAATTCACTTCAATCCTTAATCAATATTATTAGTTAACTGTATATTTGATTCTTGAAGTTGATAATTGTGTTATGTCACTTGTGGTTTTGCTATAGTTTCCTTTGGTGTCTCTGAGTGGAAAGATCCGGAAGATGGTGGCGGATGCCAAAGACCCAAATCTCTCAGAATTGAATTTAACTCATGTACCTGGGGGGCCTGAAACATTTGAACTAGCTGCAAAGTTTTGTTATGGCATGAACTTTGAGATCACAACTACGAATGTAGCACGTTTGCGTTGTGTGGCAGAATACTTGGAAATGACAGAAGATTATCGTGAAGAGAACCTCATTGCAAGAACAGAAACTTTCCTTGTTGAAGTTGTGTTTCCGAATCTTGAAAAAACTGTGGAGGTTCTTTCTTCTTGTGATAACCTGCTTCCTATTGCAGAGGAGGTTGGTATTTCAGATAGATGCATTGATGCCATTGCCAGGAATGCTTGTCAGGAGCAACTTGTTTCAGGTCTATCTCGTTTAGATTGCGATAGTGGATCTTTGGAACACAAGGAATGGTGGGTCGAGGATCTTTCTGTTCTAAGCATTGATTTTTATGGCAGAGTTATCATGGCAATGGGACATGTTGGGTTACACATAGACAGCATAATTGCATCCTTGATGCATTATGCACAGGTCTCTCTAAAGGGTATTGGGAAACCGCAAATTTGGAATCCAGCGAGAGCATATCCATGTAAAGGAGAAAAGGGGCAGAAAACAATTGTAGAAACTCTTGTTAGTCTATTGCCTCCAGAGAAGAGTTCATCTGTTCCGCTGAATTTTCTTTTTGGGATGTTGAGGATAGCTATCATGGTGGATGCCGCCCTAGCCTGCAGGCTTGAAATTGAGAGGAGGATTGCCTTCAGGTTGGAAATGGTCTTACTTGACGATTTGCTTATACCATCTGTCCAGACGGGTGATTCTTTGTTTGATGTTGACACTGTCAAGCGCATATTGATACATTTCCTCCAAAGGATTGACCAAGAAGAAAATGGAGATTGTGGATATGAATCAGAAAATATTGATTCTCCAAGCCATGGTTCTCTATTGAAAGTTGGACGGCTTATAGACTCGTATCTAGCTGAAATAGCTCCTGATCCATATTTGAGCCTTGAGAAATTCATTGCTATGATATCAGTTTTGCCTGATTATTCTCGTGTTATTGATGATGGACTTTACAGAGCTATTGATATTTATTTGAAGGTAAAACTTCAAAGTTATAGTTATAGACCTCATCTGATTATATGAATACCTAAATATGATAACATGTTTTTATTTAGTCTGAATATTCTTCACTTGAGTAGGCCCATCCAATGCTAAGTGAGCACGATTGCAAAAAGCTATGCAAATTCATAGATTGTCAAAAGCTGTCTCAAGAAGCATGCAATCATGCAGCACAGAATGACAGGCTCCCAGTTCAAATGACTGTCCAAGTTCTCTACTTTGAGCAGCTCCGACTAAAGAATGCTCTATGCGGAAGTTGTGGAGATACACAAAAGATGAGCAGCGGTGTTACAAGTGCAGCCATGTCTCCTAGAGATACTTATGCATCTTTAAGGAGAGAGAACCGAGAACTGAAGTTGGAGATATCAAGAATGAGGGTGAGGCTAAGTGACCTGGAGAAAGAACAAGTGTTTATGAAACAAGGGATGAGAGACAAAACAGGACAGGGCAAAACATTCTTAACTTCCCTTTCTAGAGGTATAGGAAGGTTTGGTATATTTGGTGGTCCTTCTCACGGTAAACGTAGGAAATCAGAAGGTAAAACTGCTAGGAGTAGGAGGTATTCTGTTTCCTAAAACAATTTGCAAATTCAAGAGACGTCACCAGTGTTGTGTTGCACATTGTTGAATTTGTTTCTAAAGTAAAAAAATATGATGTTTATTCAATGATTCTCAGTTCTAACAATTAATATTCTGAACAAGATTGCACATCTATGTGAAAGAATGTAACAGTAAAGATAGAAAGATGAGTGAATAAAATTCATCCACCATACAAGTGAAGTTATTGAAATTGTGTGAGAATAATCCTCATGCAGCCATCTTACTGAAAAGTTGTTTCCGTATCTGCAGAAAGAGAGCAAAACATGTGAAGTTGTAATTCTGATTGATTTCCTCATCACAAGTTTATCATTTACAATATATTACCTCAGGGAGTTTCTGCCTGAAAACGACATCCAGTCGAGCATCCAGTGTGTTCTCACATACAATCTTCCCATCATCAGAAGCCAGAACTACTCCTCCAGAGCTTTCATTATATCAAAGTAAAATCAACTCCAAATAATTCACTATCAACATTTGATCAAATTTCATATGTTGGAAATCATATTAACTTAATTGTTAATTGTTTAAAACGGACTAATATAGCATGATTATGGGGGTGGGGGGATCACAGCTAGTAACCTATCAATCCATTAAACCCCCTTTGTTGTTTCAGAGTGAGGGAGTGGGCCAATTTTTGACAGATTATATCTTCTGTGGATCAGTGGACACCCTTAATTTCTTCTGTGATAAAATGCCCCAAGTATTCAATCCTTTTAACCCCAAAGAAGCACTTATTTTGCTTGGAAAACAATTGGTGTTCTTTCATTTCTTGGAAAACAGACTTCAACTGACATACATGATCTTCCAAGGTTCTTCTATAAATCGGAATATCATCAAAAAATACCAAGACAAACTTTCTCAAAAATGGTTGGAAGACGGACTAGGCCTTGGAAAGTTGAAGGTGCATTAGATATATTCATAATGACCTGAGTGAGTCCTAAATGCAGTCTTAGGTATGTCATCAGTAGCCATTCTCAGTTGGTGGTAACCAGACTTGAGATCTATCTTGCTGAAAATGTTGGAATATCCTCCGGCCAGTTCATCCAATAAGTCTTCCACCATTGGAATGTGAAACTTATTCTATATAGTGTCTTGTTTAGATCATTATAGTCAACATAGGAACCTCCATGTACCATTATTTTCCCCCACCAATACCACAGGTGCAGCATAGGGACTGCAACTTGGCTGAACAATACCTTGATCCAACAATTGATTAACCAAGATTTCTATCGCATCCTTCTTAACTGTTGGATACCTGTAAGGTCTTCTATCAATAGGTTCAGTTCCAGATGCATGTAACACCATTCTATGGTCAAACATTCCTCTAGAGGGAGGTAGTTAAGTAGGTTCTTCCAACAATTTCGTGAACCGGATAGGCTAGTGTCAGTTTCAGGTGATCTAGTAGCTTCTAATGCATAGCATTGTACATAATACCACATGCATGAAAGGTATCAACTGAATCATGCATAATTGGACTTGGTTACCTGATATTTTAGCCAACTTAATTCCCAGCTCTTGTGCTCAAAATATTCCTGCCAGATCCTCTTAGCACATACCTCTTTCCCATGTACATGGAACTATTAGCTGCTGCAACCATATGAGGAATGGTAGCAATAAATGAACATCCCAACTTATCCACCAAGGAGGGATCAATAAAGTTATGTGAATATATAGCGTGTATCCAAATCTTAAAGTGATAGTCAGTGACCTTCAAGGTATTTTGAATTATTCTTGATTATGGTTCTTCTCAACTTCCTGAATCATCAGTTCATTTTGTACCTCTTCTTGAAAATCCTGATCATTATCTTGTAATTCTAAAATGTATAACTATCTTAAATTCTTGCATTTATGGGCAATGGAATACTTCTCATAATGGTGTTTTCTCCCTTTGAGTCTTCCTAGATGTCGAATGATTCATCAATTCAATCATTGTCTGGAAGAAAACCTCCCATGCCAAGGTTTCAATTTATGTGATAAATTATTACATCATATCACGCAAATCACATACAACTGCAGTAGGTAAATCATTGTTTGGATCTCCATTTGACCGAGTACCCTTCGCCATTGATGCAAAGGAAGGAATGACTTTGATATCACTGATAACAAAATCTCAAGAATCGAACCTAGTTCGAGAAATTCTATGTCAACAACATGAGTTCAACAGCTTCTTAACCTCTTATATGTATTCCATGCATCAGTAAGCTTATATGTTGGAATAATAATAGGGAAAACAAAGTATTACTTCCTTCATTTCAATTTATTTGTTTTAATTATTTAGTTTTTAGCCCGTTTTAAAAAGAATATGTTTTTGGAAAAATTTCAACTTTTTACATGACATATTTAAGATCACAAGATTAAATGACATTTTGATTCATTCTACCTCTCTTTAGTAAGACCACAAAATTCAACATCTTCTTTATCAGACAAAAAAAAAGAGAAACACAATACAACAATATAAATTATTATGAAAAAGTCATATTAGTGTGAAAGTTATCAAGATTAAATAAAGCTATCTCCATTTGTAGTGTAAATAGAAATATAATATATAGCTACCAAGAATGGAACAAATGGAAGAGGAAAAGATGTGAGACAGATTGCAAATATTTTTGAGGAAAATTAGAAAAAAGAGAGTAGATAGGTACCAAGAGGCACGATGAGGATCATCATCATTTGGAGGTGGAGGCAGATAGACATTATCAATGGTGACATTAGGGGCGCGAACTTTGGCTTTCTCTGCATACTCTTTTTTTGCATCCTCTACAACTGATTTAACTAATGAAACATCCATCTCCCTACACCTCAATAACAATGATGGCTCCTTCAGTCGCAACAGACTCTAAAACAAACAAAGAAGAAGAGTTATGTATAGTATCAATTAACAGGTTGATTGCAGATCAAAAACGTATATTATATTTACCTGAACAATCAATCCTCTGAGAATCTTTTTGTAATTATTTTTTTCACCAGAAATCTTTAAAAGTGCCTTTCTAGCAGAGTCCTTCATTCCACTCACCACATCATCTTGTGCTTGGAGAACTTTGATGCGGGATGCATTTAGTTGCATAGAATACTCTCTAATTACAAAAAAACACTTTCATATATGTATTAACACAACTATATAACTCTCATCCTATACATTAATTATAATTAAAACTCACATTTTCTTACGTACTTCCACCTGCTTGGTTTTCCTCTCATACTCTTGTCTCACCTTTTTCTTCTCAGCTTCAACTAATTGTAATTTCTCAATTTGAAATTCCTGCAAAAAGAGAACTAGGATCTTAATGTATGAAAATGCAGGGGTGGCTTAAGGGTAAATAAATCTAGTAATGCGTTTGCTTTAGGGCCAAAATTTTGAGTTCCCAAAAATTTTTAATAGTGAATTTTAACTTTTTATCAGGACTATTTTAGAGCTTTGAAATAAATGACTCAAATCTTCATATTAATAAATAAAGTTTTTACATCAACCTCCAACGTCATCTATTGCAAACAAATCTCTAACCTCTTATTGACTAGAACTAATCCTTACTCTTATAAACAATAATATTATTATGTGAATTTATACGTTTAATGTCTTTTAAGAATATGTACTAAAAACAAATTGTATACAAGACTAAAAAAAAGAATTCAAAATTAATAATATTTTTGTGCACGTGCTTTAGGCCACTAATTTTATTAATACGCCCCTTGTGAAAACGTATAAGCATAAGATTATTCATTTTCATTGAACTTTACATATTCACATAACTCTAATTAACAATATGGTCTGATGATGTGTTATATATTATTCATGTAAGCAGTATGTTTTTTGGATGCTTACATTAAGTTTTCCAACAACTTGAACTATAGATTATATAAATGAATCTTACACAAATATATAAAAAGATTAATAAATAAAAAGACGAGAAGTAAACCTCCTCAGCGGAGACAGAAATCTCATTGGCCTTCTCTTCGGCTTCCTGCCGAATGAATCTGACCATTTGCTGTATTTGTTTTGATACATCAGTGTCATTCATTTTCGAATTTCTTTCCTTTTTTAAAATGACCCAAAAATAATGCAATAATTGAAACAAAATTTATATGCAAATGGTTAAATGGTGAATGGTGATTTACATATAGATGAAAAAATTATTACGGAAATTTTAAATAAATCCATTGCTTATATGTGTAGATCCACCTCTTATGGACATAATGCGGCAAATTTACATGTTGAACAAATCCTTTTTTCGGGTTTTACTCACCCCCAACAACTTTTACACTTTGTTAATATGTTGTTACATTGAAAGAGTCATTCTCATGATATCCAAGAATTTATATTAATAAAATTTAAAAACAATTAATAGAAAATAGTAGAGAATATAATTTGATTTGATTTACAAGATTGAATATGCTTTAATTTTTTTTTCTTTAACCACTTCATTGGCCAGTAGATCATGAACGCTTCTTTAAATTTGCTTTAACTTTATAGTTATATATTTTTCCTCCTAGAAAGTCTTAACCTATAAATAAATTGAAGATGAGAAGTTGGAAATAATCGCATCACTCTACGTTATAGTTAATATTCAATATATATGCATTATAAGTTGTTACGTTGTTATTAATCCATATGAATGTATATTAAAATTTTCATTTTATTGCTTAATACAGTACTTTTTCCTAAAACACTCAATCCAATACTAAATTAAAAGGCAAAAACGTTGTTAATAATATGTATATCCATGTGCTAGATGAATAACGTATTAATCATCCCCATTATGAATAACTAATGTACTTGTCCGTGTTTTACGGGGTTATAAAAAAGATTAAATACATTTTAAAATAATTAATGTCACTACTTGATAAATAGTTTAATAAAAAAACATAAATTAAGATACGATTTTGATATTACTTATTCAAAAAAATTGCTAAAAAGAAATTTTCATACTGATAAATAAGACAAAACCATAAACGTTGATTCATAGTTTCATACTAAATTCAATGATTTCTATAGCAATATTGTTGGTTCAACCAACAATACTAAATCTACTCGATCATAAATTATGTGAGTTTCTTTTTGTATAAATGACACAATGATAAAAATAAATAAATAAATAAATAAATAAAGATACATTTGTGGTAAATCATGGTAAGAAAGAAAAATGCTTGTATCATATTCCAACATAGTTAGTCTAACAACTCAAAAATTGGAAGGTCACGTTGAAAGAGGAAAAGTGTCATTTTTACACTGATGCAGTGGTCTATGAGATTGATCTACGGACTGTAGGAAGTCCTATGGACCGTAGAAAGGGAATCATAAAACCTTGGATGAGTTTTGGAAAATTTCAAGTTTCTAAAGTTTGACCTTCGACTTGACAGGATGAACCGTAGAGATTTGGACAACCGTAGATGACTTTCGTATAAAGGATTTGATGAGTCGTAGTAGCTTCTACGAGTCGTAGTAGCTTCTACGAGTCGTAGAAGGGGGTTACGAAGGGTTCCAAACTTAGTGAAATTTTGGACTAGAAGTTGGGTTCTACGGAAGAGGTCTACGGACCGTAGACCAAGCGACAATTCGTAGAAATGGTTTCGTGGGAATTGAATGAATTTGAGTTTCTACAGTTGATTCTACGGTTGCCCAGTATGGACCGTAGAAAGTTCTACAGATCGTAGGTCCAAACCATATAAGTTATCCAACAGTTATTCTTAAGGGTATTTAAGTCTTTTCCTATATATTTAATACATATACTATGTCGTTTAGACCCTATTCTAAGACCTATAACTACCTTTCAACTCCTAATTCTACCCAAAAACCTTTTCATCCTCTCATATCCTCAATTCCCATCCAAGTTCATCCTCTACAAATTCTCTCAAGCTTCAAAGAAGAAATCTAGGTTCAAGCTTCAAGTCTCCTTTTTCCTCCATTGCTTTCGTTTTTTTTTTATCAAGGTATGTGGGAATTCATCCATTGAGTCCCAAAATATTTCCAAGTTTCTAAGTCAATTTCATCAAGTTTGATTAGGGTTTCATCTAATTCTCCATGGGTCCTATTTATTATGATTCAATTGTTTGATATGAATCTTATTATGAATGAGTTGATTAAATCACATGCTTTATTCATATGGATCCATGCATTATCCATGATTTTGACTATAATTTTATGAGTTCATGAAGAAAGCAATGAACTTGTGAATGATGATTTATGAAAACTATGCATGATTTATGAAGAGAATGTTTTATGAACTAATGTTGCTTTTAAGATAAGCATCAATGAAATTGTGAAAGGTTTTCTCACATATGCATGAATTATGAAAGGTCTTCTCACATATTAAGAAATCATTATTGGTGAAAGATTTTCTCACACATGTATGAATCATGATTTAAGGAGCTACTCTATGATGACTTAATCTTGGATTAGTGACTTAATTGTGCTTTTCCATGTATGATGATATGTTTATGAATATGACTATTCCGTTGAGATTTTTACTTAGCACCGAGAGGACACTGAGATGGAGGCTCTCCCGTTAGTAGATGTCGGGTCTTTAGTAGCAATCAACTTGTCCCTAACTACGTGCCCCCGGTAGGATTGTATTAGAAAGACATACCTAGTGGATCCACCTAAGCTAGAAGTTTGTGGTCCTTACCTTGGCAAGTAGGACATCTCTTTTTGGTGTGGGATCAAGACACTGAATTTCATGTTATAACTCACATGTTATATGTTGATTAATGGTAAATATCCCACAAAATGAACTAAGTTGATTTCAAAGGTTTTATGAAGTTTTCATTACGATTTTAAGATCCATTGACCATGTTCATGATTTATGATTCTTTTTTAAATGTTTTACTATGTTTTAGCTTGGTCATGCATATCATGCTTTCTTTTATGTCTCTATTTGATCATGTTTCATATTCTTATGTCTATTCCTCATACTTAGTGAATTTCATGTACTAATTCATACTTGTGCCTACATTGTCTTATAATGTAGGATTCAACGATTTCTCTCCTCCCGCTCATGGCTAGATACAGATTGCTACTTATTGCTTGGATTGGTGAGTCCTCATACTTTGAGGGAAAGACCATGAAGACTTTTCTTGTTGATGTCATTTACTTTTGAGACTTTGTATGCAGTGTATGAGTTACGTCTCAACCACTTTATTGATGTTTAGAAAGGCTTGTCCATACTAAATATATTTCTGCTCTTATGATTCAAACTTCTCTTTATGATATAAGACGTTCTGCGTAAATTCTACTTTTGTCTATTATATTGTGTTGTATTCATGTCAAGTGGCTTGTGTAGGGTCTTTCAGGATCTTATACGTCATGTCATGTCTAGGGTGTACTTTGGATCGTGATAGTTATGCATGAAATTCAAAAGTTTGAGCAAATTATTTTTCCCGATATTCGATCCCGCACAAATACTCATCTAATGCAATTTGTGTCTTATAAAATCCATTCATACTAATTGTTTTGTATTTAAACTGTCATTCTTGTAGAGAGAATTGTGAGAAGAGATAATTAAGTTGCGATAGTGCAACATTACGGTTGAGGTTATACTTTTGCCATAAAAAATTTAAAAATTAAACACATAACATAAAATGAGATATAAAAGATAAGTCGTGATATTATTTAGTGACTTGGTGTGATACTTACATATTTCAATCATATAGAGATTATCAGAGAGCGAAAAAGAAATGATTTTTTAAAAAAGAATACGTCTATACAACGTTGAAGATAGGACAATAAAAAGTTTGACAATATAAATACAATTATTTTCTATTATTATAATATTATATGGGAAAAAGGTCTGAAATATATCCGAATTTTGATCGAAATTGTTGTAGCAATATCGAACTTTGGAAAGGACCTTTTACCCCCTGCACTATTTAATAATGTATTTTAAAGGTATATATGTGCCCACATGGACATCATAAATATTGCATCATTATGAATAGTAACGTGTCCACGTGGGCACATATATACCTTTAAAATACACTATTAAATAGTGCAGTGAGGTAAAAGGTCCACCATAAAGTTTGGTATCGTAACAGTAATTTCGGCCAAAGTTGAAGTATTTTTCAGACCCTTTTCCCATATTATATTGATAATTATTATAAATAAATTGCAGTAATAACTCTCTAAAGGATAACTCCTTTGATGTGGAAAAAATAAAAGAAACTTTTATTGGCTTTCAACAATAATAAATTTAATACAAATTAATCATATATTCAAAATTATTATGGTAAAAAGAAAAAAGATAAAATATGACTCTTGTTATCCTTATCTATACTCCATTTATGTTGTTAAAAAGAAAATTAATTTATATAAATGATCTTTTTGACACTTTTAACATAAATTTGTTATTGTGCAAAATAAATAATGAAATTTAAAGTTTAGGAGTGATGATCATCAAAAGTTATCAAAGTATGGAAATAACGACACTTAAATTTTTATATTAAAAAATATTAATCAATGAAGGAGTAGTAATTGATACATTTATTTTTGTACAATAATAAGAAATAAAAAAATAGGAAAATTGTCAAAAAAAGAGGGAAAAAAAAGAGAAGATAAATAGGATTCTTGACCAAAGAGAGGTGCTACATCACTTTTCTTTTATCTAGATAATTTTTATGTTGGTAAAAAAAATGAATTGAGAGAGAACAACTTTACTAAATTATTTTTGTCCTGACCAAATACTTTTGTATTTCAATTTCTAACCCAACATATCGTAACAATGATCTCTGAATATCTCAAAAACTTGAAAACTTCTAATATTAATAATAAAAAAAACTAAAAATATGAAGACTACAAAGTTACATATCAATAAACAACTTTTTTTTTATGAATCATACAATATTTTAAAAATTATGAATTAACTTTACATCTTCGTGTTCTATCATAATTGTCATTAAAAGTTGATTTACATGACTATAAAATTATATATACATGCTTTATTGAGTAGCATACATGTATATATCGGCTTCCTTTTCATCTTCTATTTTCCAAAATATCGTGACTTGAAAATAAAATAAGTTAACCTTACAACAACAACAAAAAATATATAAAAATGAAGTTAATAATCAAATAAAAACTTTAAAGAATGTTTAATTATGAGTTAAAGATGAAAGAAAGATTTTGTTATCAACATAACATATTCTAATGCTCCAAAAACTACAAAGAGAAGAAAGAAAATTCTCTATAAACTATAAAGAGAAGCAAATAGAAAAAATCAAACCTATTTTTTTTAAAATCATGATTCATATTATCAAAATTTTTAAAAAAATATTGAATGTATAATTGCAACAGAGAAAAAACGATAACTATATTAGACCCATCAAATAATTTTACCTCGTAAAATTGAACTACGTAAGAATGTCTAACAATCTTCCTTATAGATTTTTCTCCTACAAAATCAGATCAAAGAAGACAAATAGTTGACCCACAAAAGAGATAAAAGATGAAGAATAAGGAAAAATGTTAATAAAATATTAGGACTTAAATATGACTCCTTAGCTACAGTTTGAATAATTATAATTCACACCTACACTTTGGTTTGCTACGCATTTGTATTGCTGTATTTTTTCGTAAATTTGGGAGAAAAAATATATAAATACAAACTAATATCTATCAAAATAAATACATATTAGGATGAGAAAGGAGTGTGAGATTGAGAGAAGAAGGAGAGAGGCGAGCGAGATTGTAGCACTCCAAAAATTTCTAAGCTCAGACCCGAAACACTGGTAACAACTCACAATTCTACTCTTAAAATCTAAATTATTCGTCGTAAATATATGAGCTTGAACCGGGTGATGTCCTACTTGATGACGTATTTAAAGGTCCTTTACAAAGTGTATCAAGGGTATAAAAAGTGATCTAGGGTCAAAAGAGACCTCAAACATGATCAACGTTTCAAGGAGACTTCATTCAATTCTAAGTGTCAACGATTGCTAGTCAGTATAAAACCCAACTAAATGAGTTGGGATCGAATCCCACAGGGAGCGGTACGTGTTTAAGATTCAATAGAAAAGTGTGAACATGATCAAATCAGTCATAGGAATAGAAATTATCGAATAAAAATATTATTCAAATCAGGGGTGACACGAATGTCAAATGGGGGGTTTTGGTTTGAAATTATCAACTACAACAACAGCAAATAATACGAAATAATAATAATGAGACGGGTTCTTGGGATGTGATTCGATTATAGGCTAATATAGACAAATGGGTAATTGCAACTATTAGAAAATAGCTAGATATTAGTGAGTAAGCTAGACTATAGAAAAGGTAAACTTTCTCTCAAACAATTTACCCTGAATCAAGTCGATTTCTCTCGAACATCGACAAAAATGCAAAATAAGAACAACCCACACCTTAGTCCATTCACTCTCTCGAGCTGAATGTGTGGAATTGAGTTTATGATTCACTCTCTCGAGCTGAACCCATGACAACCCAATACATGCACAGACCATCAATCAATAATCTTTGTTTTAAAACCTCTCTCTCAAGCAAGCCAAAAACACAAGGGTAGAACTGCATTTACAACTACAATTCTTAAATTAAACCACAGTTAATGATTGAACTCACTTCTAAACATCATTTAAACTAACAATTAGCAATACCCATAAACTAAATCAGCCCATAATCACATAATCACATCCCAAGAATTGGGAATTTAGCTAGACATTATAAATAGATAAAAATCGTTACCAAATTGAGTTTCCATCATTAGGTAAGATTGATTTCGTCTTTACAATGGTCCAAGTTGAAGAATCTCAAAGACCCACTTCCAATTTCCCAAAAGTGAGAAACTTCAATTCTTCAAAGCAAAGGAAAAATTAGAGAAAACTTGTCTCTCAGTTCAAAACTTAATAATAAACTAAAAAATTATGATATCAGAGACTATTCAAATGAATAATGATACTAAACTAAATGTTCAAAAATGTATTTATAGTTGCCAAAAATGTGCTACGAAGAGCCACTCAACGCAGTAAGTTGGTCTCGCCAATCCACTTAGCAATCCACCCTTTGGTCACTTCCAACGCCCTTCTGCCTTGGCCTTCAACATCCTCAATGTCTGTAACTTTGGACGATCCAACACTGCATCGTGGAACCACTCAACGATCCGCCGACTGCTCCTTTCTCTCGCCAACTTGGTTCTTTCCTTCAAGGCTTGGCACATTGGAACTTTAGGCGGTCAAATGGCCATTAAATGACTCGCCAAGTGGACTTGGCGATCACCAGGCTTGAATCTCTTCATTCTTTCAGCTCGCTTCATTCCTTTTTGCAAATTAATGTCCTTGCTTTGTTTCTCAATCCATATACCTGGAAATAAAGGGTTTTACATCAGTTATTGACACAAAAAAAGCATTTGAGGACACTAAATCATTGTAAATAGAGCCCTAATTGAGTCCAAATCTCAGACTCATCAACACCGCCAACTTAAACTTTTGTTTGCCCTCAAGTAAAACTCAAGTTCAACAGTTCAAAAAGGATGTCTCAATCTGTGCTACACAAGACTCAATCATAAATGCATACAACAAGACTCAACTTACTCATGCAAGGATCAATTGTGCACTCAAAGGTTCAAGTTGTGGCTCACTATTACCAAAGATTCTCAAGTTCACAATACTTGCTTCAAATGCAAGTTCAAGCTCAACAAAGGTACTCAAATGCCATCACACAAAGAATGATTCCATATTCACACACTATTCTTCAATAATTTAGAGCACCGGAGTCATATACGACTCTCACACTCACAGAGATGAACACATGCATGACTTCACCCATAGATTTGTCCTTATTTTTCAGCCAACATTCGTTTCAGCTCACTCAAGATAAAAAAAGTCTTTTTAAGGTTTGTAACGGGGCTGAGTGTAAAGGTATGGCCATTTAGGCTTAGTGGCTGCTATCCTCATGAAATGTAGTATGAACAACACTCTCTTTTCCTTTTCTTCAACACTTTCACTCATGTTCAAAATTCACCGCATTATTCACTTCTCATGGAATAACACCCCATTTCTTTTACACTTTCACATCTTTATTTCTCAACTTTTTCGTTCTTTTTCTTTTTCATTCTTATTTGCTCTTTTTTTTTTTTTTTGTATGTAGGGGTTCCATCTTTCTCAAAACCATGGATCAAGGGGGACTTCTTTGCATTTCTTGATTTACCTTCTCTTTTCACCACATCCCCAACTTAGGCTTTTGGCCTAAGTTGGCTATTCAAACAAACCAGACTTCATGAGCATTCTATGTGAATGGATAAAGAGGGGTTACAATTTCATCAAGTTTCTTCCAAGAAAAGGATAAGGCTCAAAAGGTGTTCAAGCAAAGTTCACACACTCACAAAGTTGGCCACAAAAGAGGTATAATGTCAAATTTTTTTACTCTTCAAAATTGTTGCCTAAGATCATTTCAAGAGCTTGCGTCACTTAGTCAACCGGACCAACGGGGCAAATTCTAGGTGTCATCACACAAGGTTCACGGTAAGCTCATCACACAAGGCATTGACACCAATATGAAACAAGACTCTACACTTTCGCTAGTGTGAAATGTTCATCACAAGAGACTCATTGGATAACCGAATAGTCACAACGAGATGCAAAAAGTTCACATATTGTCTATGCAACTTTATTTGGCCTCATCGTAGATGCACATTCATTTTTGTTCGATTAAGAGCATTATTCAAGTCATCGGTATTGATCATAATCGATACTCAAATTTTGAAAAGAACAATCACATTCAAACATAACAAGAGGTGGGAAAATATTTTTTAGAAGGGTCAAAAACCATTTGTATTCAAAATACGGAGCCAAAAGCTCAAACATCCACAAAGCAGTGTCAAAACACAATTTACAGTACAAAAACCCAATATATACAAAAATAATAATCACAAGAGGTAGGTATGGAAATACCTCACCCCACCACAAATAAAAATCAATTTGTCCTCAAATGCAACAAAATACTAAAAATCCATAAAAGTGGCAGAGAGGGAGGTAAAGAAAAGTCATGTCTACACAATCGCTCCATCTGTCGGGGCATCAGTGCCCGGTGTAGCATCAACAACACTCGATCCACTAGGGCCTGCCATGGACGTCTCGGTCAGTGATGTCTGAATCACCGACTGTACAATCATCTCCTCAAGGTCAGGCATGTCTCCATAGATAGGTCTCCTTTGGCACTTCTATCTGCTTCTCGTCGATCTCTGCCTCCGACTTATTAGTTGCCACATCATCCATCAGCACGTCTTCGGTGGTGGCCGGAGGAATCTCAGAAGAAGTCGGGGGATCCACATCATCTGCTGCCTCCAATAGTGGAGTGAAGTCAGTGGACTTAAAGTAGTCCACATCCTTCCTCAAATCCGCAACCTCGGCTTTCAAAGCCGTCACCTCTGAAATGGCCCCCTGTCAACTCACACAAGTCTTTACTCTCGCAGTGAGAGTATCAATAGATGCTCAGAAGGGTGTTAGTGCAGCTAGGATAACACTCTCAATCATCCATGGTACATCAACCTCCAATTGGGTTTCCCTCACATCCGCAAAATGGGCTAAGTTCCCCATCTTCAGGATGATAGCCTGAGTAATCCTGGGGGGCTGGGAAGCAGTAGAAGCACCAGGAGTTTGGGAGGAAGTGGAAGTACCTGAAGGCCCGGAGGCCTAAGTAGTTAAGGATGCCTCTGCAGGTATAGAATCAACATCCACCTCCAGGGATGAATCCATCAGAGCTTCTCTCCTCCTATCTGCTTCCTCTCGGGTGTACTCGGCCTCTATATGCCGGATATCTATGAAGGATATAGGAGTGACCTCAATATCCCTCTTCTCATCACGGGGAACTCCAGCACACCAACACAACTCTGTAATCAAGACCGGGAAGGGAAGAGATGTCTGATGCTATTTAGCCCTCATGACCACCTCCTGCTCAATAATCAATCCCAAGTTGAGCGTATTCTTGGCTATTATGGATCCGAGACAGGCCGTCTTTGGGTGACGAAGGATGGACTTGTTCTGCGAAGGCATGATAGAGCTGTTAATGAACCCTAACCAGTTTTGAGCGGCAATATTTAGGTCCTTCTTCTTGATAGGAGCTCCTGCCTCAATCCACCTCGGGGTGGTATCAGAAATCAAGGGTGCAAGCCAGCCCTTTAAGTCATCCAGGGACTGCGCATTGGCCAAACCCTCATATGCATGTGCAAGACCTATAGCCTTGTCGAGTGCATTATTCATATGATTACTGTTGCACCCTACTTCCTTCCCTCAGACCATGACAGACTTCACCGGTCTGAAAGCACTGGCCTTCTTCTTGCTCTTAGGTACAAAGTCACCGTATGCTGCTGATGAGTCCACAAATTGGACTCATTTAGGGCTATATTTTAATAGAAATTGTGTCCTCAAATGCTTATTTTATCTCAATATCTGATGAAAATCTTTAAGTTTCAGGTATTTGAAATTTGAAAGAAAGCACGGACACTACTTCACAAAAAGGGACGAAAAGGCTTAAAAGAACAAGAAAATGAAGGCCTGAGGATCGCCGAGTTCACTTGGCGAATCACCGAAGGGTCTCACTTCGCCTTTTCTTCCAGTGTGCTGAGTCCTGAAGGAAAGGATCAAGTCGGCAGAAAAAGAGAGCAGTCGGTGCATCGTCAAGCAGTTCCACGAAGCAGTACTATGTCACCCAATGACTTAGAGCACAACGATGCCGAAGGATGGTGCAAGATGGCAATGAACTACACCAAAGGGTGAATCGCCGAGTGATCCACCGCAACACAGATTTTTGAAAACTATAAATACTCGTTGAGAGTTATAGCTTAAACATGATATTTTAGAATCACATTTTTTGTATCAGCTTTAGAACAATATAATTTTAGTACTTTTATTTTACTCTCAAGTTTGTAATGGTTTGAAGACTTGAAGAAGAAAAGGGTTTCATCTCTTCCAATTTGGAAGTGGGTCTCTTGGATTCTTCTTTCTTTGCTTAAATCAAGACTTATTTCTCTATACCCATTTGATTTCAACATCATTGAAGGTATAAATTTTTATCTCTTGATGTGTGGCTAAAACCCACCATTCTTGGGGTGTGATTTAGCAAATATGTGTTGATATTATTGTTGGGTCTTGCTTGCTGATAAGTTAGATGTATTTTAATGGTGATTTCACCTAGTGGTTTTGGCTTGCAAATACAAAGCCACCCATATGTTTTTGGTTTGCCCGAGAGGGAGGTCGCGAAACCAAGACTGCTAGACTGATGGCCTAAGGAGTGGGTCGACATGAGGTTTAGCCTGAGAGGGTGTTCCCTAGTCCTATATCCTAACACTCAACTTGAGAGAGTGAGTGGGGTAAGGCGTAGGCGGGTCTACATGCGACAAATGGGTGTCCGAGAGGAATGTATTTAAAATGGGGTAAGTTGCCTGAGAGGGAACTTATTTCCATCTAAAGCTTAGCCTAGTCACTATTATCTTGCAAATTTCCTATCGAAAGCATGTACCCAACTATTTATCTCAACTTGTATTGCAGTCACACCCCAAGATCTCTTTCCCATACTTGATTTCTTTGTTATTTTTGTTGTTTTTGCTTACTTGTGACAAAACCCCATTGTTATTTGACACTTTTGTGTCCCCCTTTAATTTACAATGTTTTTAATCGTTAATGTCTTTAGCTACGACTAGTTAGAACTAAATTTTATTTTTCTATTAATTCTCAAAACCACTCCCTTGGGACACGACCCCAACCCTTGGTTGGGTTACTATACTATTGCACAATTCGTAGACACTTGTACTGGAAGTTGTGTCATTGATTAAACAATTGAAAACATCAAAATGGCGCCGCTGTCGGGGAGTGGTGTTATTTGAGAATTTTTAGATTAATAGAATTTTTGTTCTTCTTAGTTGTAATTTACTAACCTTATTTTTAGTTTTGTTTTCTTTAAGTTTGTTGGTATAGGTAGGTTCCTTGAGCATGACTGAGGGAACTAGTGGGAACACAGCTGGGATGAAGCAAGAAGTCGAGAGGGACTTCACATTACCCGCACTGGTAACTCAGCTGCGCGAGTTATCCACCAAAATAACAGAGGTGGAAAACCAGTGCAAGAGTCAAGGGAGGTACATACCTCCTCACGAGAGGAAGCAGTCTAGATGCAGGGAGAACAACTGTGTTGAGGACACACTCCAAATCATCCTCCAAAAGATCATTGAGCAAGATAAAATGTTGGAAGAAATGAAGGAGACTATCAAAGTGTTGAATCAAATGGTTGGCTCCCATTCTAGATTGATCCAGCTGATCAGGACACTCTTGAATTATGCGGTGCCTCCTTTGCACTCAAACGAACTATTGGGGTTACCTAGTAACACTAGGGCCAACCCAACGAATGTGGAGTGAGTAAGGACCCGCGTCGAGCCACGACGTTTAATAAGGCGCTTCTTAGAAGGCAACCCAAGGTTTTAAATGCTTACATTTTCTTTTACAAATAATGGTGTGTTAGTGGTGTAGGTTTGAATGAGGAAAAGTGATGAAAAATGCATATTAGCTAGAAAATGGTCAGTCGGTAGACCGCTGAACAGGTCGGCGTGTCGCCGATCAGGTCGGTGATTTTAACTTAGACCGCCATCTTGCTCCCAAAAATTGACAAGTCTGTAACAATCAGCGGGACAAGGGACCACTTGGCGATCCACCGATCGGCGATTGCAACTAACGTCGCCGAACTGAACGGTTTATAATGGCCAAAGGTCCAAAAATTTAAAATCTCTCACTTTCTCTCACTTACAAATATCCTGAACTCGCATTAAGGTAGCATTCTCTTTAATTTAGCATTACTCTAGCATTTTAGTTTGGGACTTGTGCTCGAAATTAGAATACTTTGTCGCCTAGCTTTTCAAATCGAATTTAATTGACATTGAAGGTTGGTTTCCTTTTCCCATATATACATTTGAAAATTTCGTACTCATTTGCAATAATTGTCTCTTAGTGATGTGTGCTAGGACTCTCTGATAGGATTAGAATGATTGCATGCTTATTTTAATTCGAAAACCTTGCCTATGTTAACTGATTGTCAAATGCTCGTAATCTATGTGCTTTTTAATGAGTTGGGTCGTGATCGCATGTCGTTTTAATTGATTGGGTGAAGTTTGAGTAGCCCATGTTTGTGGTAAATGTCGAAAATGTGCCCAATGATAAAGAGGGTGACACCACTCTTAAGAACAAATATCGTCAAATGGGCAAATGCGACAAGTTCGGGAGAAATCTGAGTATTCTGGGATGATGGGTAGTATGGGTCTTGTTCGAATTTTGCTATTGCATGACTTGATTTTGTTTTTGGGGTTTGCGGAATTGAATTCAAGAAGATGGATTGAAAATGGGCACGTTGAACCATTCAGCGAGCTGGGTCGAGCTCGCCGAGTCGTTCAACGATTCACCCAATGTCTCCATCTCGCCCTTAATATCAGGTCAAGTTGAATGAGACTGTAACTTTCGGCGAGAAGCAAGGGTTTGCCGAACGCACTCGGTGATTCACCGAAAGTACTCTTGATCCCCTTCTGCATGCTACCCCTAAGACCCTTATGCACTATAACTTTTGGCAGACAAACCCTTGCTCGCCAAAAGAGGTTTGGCGACTCGCCGACCCACTTGCCGAGCCTCTCTGCAATAAATTGCGTGTGATTTTATTTTTCTTCCTTAACTTCTTCCAAATATTTTGCAGATATGGTGGACACCAATTTAATGAGCAACCACAGAAAAAGGCTAAAGGCATTATAATCAATGAAGGAGGATCAAACCCTCCAAAGAGAAAACGGGATGACCTCCAACCAGGAGATAAAGGTAAACGAAAAAAGAGCATAGCTAGGAAGGGTATGAATGTTGAACCAGCTTTCTCTGAGCCGGAGGATGAGAAATCGTTGACGAATCGAAGAGATGAACTCAGGGTTAGAGCTCAGTCCACATCAACCGAAACCCCTTCAACTGCCACTCCCCCGACTACTGAATCAATGCCAACTCCAGCACCACCTCCAGTAGCCCCTGCACTCTCTTAGCTCCACCTCCACCCAAATTGCTGAACAGATTAAAAGGCGATGGCTTAAGAACCATTCTAGAAGAAAATTTACTATCCATGAAGGGTTTGGAAGGCAAGCACGCTGAGGTGCTTGACACACTCAGATATCATGAGTTGGAGTAGTTCACTAGGCCACGAGGTCCTTACATCCTTTCCTGGGTCTAGGAATTCTATGTAGCCTATAGAGAGTTGGTCCCAAAGAATAAGAAGAAGGCTAGTGATTTCCGACCGGTGAAGTTGGTTATTGTTAGAGGCAAGGAGGTGGAGTGTCACAGCGAGCACGTTAATACTGTATTAGGTCGACCGCTGCACTCGGTACTACCCTACCAACGTTTTCCTATTGTTCCATCCCTGGATGACTTAAAGGGTTGGTTAGGTCCGATGATCTCTAACACTACCCCGAGGTGGATGGGGGTAGGAGCTCCGATTGAGAAGAGGGATATGAACATTGCCTCCCGGTACTGGTTTGGCATCATCATCAGCACTATCATGCCATCTCAGAACGAGTCCATTCTGCGTCATCCTAAGGTGGATTGCCTTGGTTCTATCATGGCTAGGAGGCGGATCGACTTAGGACTGCTAGTTTCACAGGAGATGGCTATGAAAGCCAAACAGACACATACGTCACACCTTTTCCTGTTCTGATCACTGAGTTATGCCGACGTGCCGGAGTACCCCGAGATCCTGCTAGCGATATAGAGGTCACCCTATCTTCCTCCACCGATATCCGGCGTATAGAGGTCGAGTTCACACGAACCCAACCCTTGGTTGGGTTACTATACTATTGCATGATTCGTAGACACTCGTACTGGAAATTGTGTTGTTGATTGCACAATTGAAAACATTAGCTGCGTAGAACTCTTGGACCCATGTAGGAATATAGGGGCCGCGAGGACTGGTGAACTGCTCGAACCGCTAAAATTGGAGAGTGTCCCTCACAGTGGAATATCTACCCACTAAGCCCTCTATGGATAACAACTTCTCCTCTAGAATTGTCCTCAACCCATCGGTTTTTAATATTTTGAGTAGCCGGGGAGAAGGACCCTATACTGGTGGCTCTGGGACCCCAGTCTGTGCCGGAGTTGGCACTGTATCAACTGTAGGAGGGGTGACCTCTAGAACTCTCGACGCATCTGGGTGAGACCTAGCATAAATCTTTGCCCGCCGGGACTATAGAGGTTGGTTATCATAAGGCTCAGAAAATGCAGCTTGGGAGTCAAAGGATTCTCCCTCACTGCCGGAGTTGTGCTCCGAGACCTCAGATACGGGCTTCTTGCCCTTGCCATTTCCTCTATTTGGAGGTTCCTTTCTTCCTTTTTTAGAAGGGGTAGTTTCCCCCTCATTGATGACTATGCGCCGTGCTCTTTTACGGGGCGGCATGTCCAAATTGATTCTAGCCATCTCTGCAAAAACATCGTAGAAAGTTAGAAATATTTCAAGAAAAATCAAAGAAAATATATTGTAGACAGACTCGCCGAATCACTTTGGTGAGCTAGGTCGGGTTCACCGAAAGGATTGGCTCAAACATTTTCCAGAAAAATGGCTTGTCGGCGATGGGAAAGGACTTTCGGTGAATCGGTGACCTCATTCGGTGAGAATAGACTAGCTCGCCGAAAGTTATAGTGCATTTAGGGGCTAGGGGCGAAGAAAGGGCGATTAAAGAAGACATTCAGCGAGTCGCCGAGTGCACTCGATGAACTCAAGCTTCTCGCCAAAAGTTACAGAACCAAGCTTTAACAATAGCATGAAATTAAAGGCGATCAAGGCCCCGACTTCCAAAATCAACCCCGCAGTCCCCGCGAACAAAATTGAAGGATACACTTATTCAATTATACTCAGACCCATAAGACCCATGCCACTAGGGTACTCAGACTCCTCCCAGTTTGGCCAAAATTGGCCATTTGACAACTTTAGCCCTTAAGAATGACGTCAACCGCTCCATCATTGGGCAAAACACTTCATTTAGCACAAATATGGGTTACTCAAACTTCACTCGACTAGACCCAACAACAATTAAGCACAACCCATAAGAATTTGATTAATTTTAAGGCATGAACCTCGGGAAATTAACAATTAGGCAATTAAGGCATGTTTTTGAAATTAAAAATCGGCAAACAAGCACAAAAAATACGATTTTCAGGGAGACCCAGCACACATAATTATGAATAATACAATTGAAAATGAGTATAACCGATAAATATGAGTTCGGGGTTTGGAAATCCAAACTTTTATGATGAATATACAATTTGAAATGCTAGGCGGCAAATATTTCCAACTCCAAACATACGATCGACGACTAGGAAGCCGTAATAATGCAAAAATACAGGAAATATAGTGAGATTGTGCTTTTGTGATGTTAAAAAGTGAGGAAATGTGAAAGAGTTTGAAATTTTAAACCTTTGGCCTTTTAAAAACCGTCCAGTTCTCTCTCTTTCGACGACATTAATTCTCTTCGCCGAACCACTCGGTGACACGCCGAGTGGGTACTTACCTTGCCGACTTTTACAGGACCTCGAGTTAATGTGGTGGTCCAAACGACATATTAAGTAGGGAGCGCCGACCTATTCAGCGATTTGCTGACTAGTCCATAGGCCCACCGAGTTTTGCAGACTCCAATTTCAAAATTTCTTGAGTCCAACGGCAGTCCAAGTCGGGCTCGCCGACCGGAAATTTTGCTCACCAATCACCACTTTTCAAACACATTCCACTTTTTCACCTACACAATCAACACAAGATTATTCTAAGAACAAAAAGAAAGCAATAAAACTTGGGTTTCCTCTCAAGAAGCGCCTTAGTTAATGTCGTGGCACGACCAAAGTTCCTACTCAAACTTTATTTTTGGGTTTTGCCCTTGGATCACTAGGCAACCCCTTTTTTTTGTCTCAAGTAGAGATGATACAACATATGACCCATTTGGGTCTCAAGTAGCTGAATCGACATGGAATGAGAGGCAATCATCTGATTTAGCATTGAGACGTTATCTTTTATCTCTTTCAACACTCTGTCGTGTTCTTCAACTTTGTGATGAATGAGTAAGAGTACCTCTTCTATCTGCCCACCCTCATACTCCTTGGGCCTTCTAAGCTCGTGAGGGGGAATGTGCCTATCATTTTTCTTGTACATTACTTCCAGTTCCATGATCTTTTTGGCCAAGAGATCCAGTTGATTCAACAATGTGGCCAATTATTGGTCCTTGTATGTCTCCTTGTTAGTCTTAATCATGCGATCAAGGAGTTGGGTTGTTGTTTCATAGGGTTGTCGTATTAGACCACCAAGAGAAAGTTGGTCAGCTACTCTTCTATTTTTCAGGACCAAGACTTTTGTAGAAGCACTCCAGTAGCACCTTATCAGGAATTCCATCAGTTGGGCAATTCTGCACTAGTGCCTTAAAATTGGCCACAAGTCATGGATAGTCTCACCCTCCAATTGCTTGAAAGTTAAGATGTTATCCCTAAGAATCATTAATCTCAAAGGAGGGTGGTCCATTGGGACATCGTTGCTAGAAGATATGCTTATTTTCTCTGTTCAACAAGGAACACGGAAACCAAAACTAAAAAAAAGAGTAGATTCAACTATGACTAAAAAGAACAAAATTCAACTTCACTAAAAGAATCTCAACCAACACCACTCCCCGGCAGCGGCGCCATTTTGATTAACGTTTTAAGGAAACTTCATCCAATTCTTAGTGTCAAGGATCGCTAGTCAGTATAAAACCCAACTAAATGAGTTGGGGTCGAATCCCACAGGGAGCTATACGTGTTTAAGATTCAATAGGAAAGTGTGAACATGGTCATATTAGTCATAGAAATACAAATTATCGAATAAAAAAATTATTCAAATCGGAGGATAACACAAATGTCATATGGGGGTTTTGGTTTGAAATTATCAACTACAACAGCAGCAAATAATATGAAATAAAAATAATGAGATGGGTTCTTGGGATGTGATTCGATTATAGGCTAATATAGATAAATGGGTAATTGCAACTATTAGAAAATAGCTAGATATTATTGAGTAAGCTTGTCACGACCCAAGGTTAGCCCCAGATGCGACAGGGCATACTTGACCTCAAAGGGGTCGCATACAAGCCTCATAGTATTCATGAACATTAAAGCATAGGAAAATAGTGCAGAATTTAAAACTTTTCTTTACAATCAAAGTCTCTTATAAAATGAAAGAGAATCTATGACAATATGTCTCAAACCATCTATTATACTTGGAATCAAACTTTTGAAATACAATCTTAGGGACACGGTCCATACAACAAAAGTCTAAACAAAATGGAAAGACAATAAAGGACATATGGTCAAGCCCTAGAATACAATAAGGATTCACCAATCTTCTTCTTGTTGATCTCCTATGAACCTAGCAACGAGGATGGAATCCAATATCTCCAAGGCCTACACTTATAGAAAATGTAGAAAGATGGGGTTAGCACAAAAAGTACTAAGTATGGAAGCCATGCACAAAATCATTAAAACATGCATAAAAAGGGACATTTCATTTGAAATCATGCTATATGACATTTTTGAACATCATCTTTTAAATAGTTGGAGAATGCAACCAATAAGGAAACTCACATACATTTCATTATAACATGAGGATATCATTATAATAACAAGCATAGTCTCCAACATCAACATAATACAAATCCCATTCTTCACAATGCATAGCCTCCATTCATGAGGTAATACAAGGTCAAATATCAAGATCATCTCATCATTAAGTAATCATCACATAAGCAATCCCTAAGATACACTTGTGCAATGTATGGTAACTAACATGCATTTACAATGTACAACACAAGCCAACATCACATTCATCCTCATGTCATAGTAAAGACATTACCTTAGTAACCCCTAAGGAACACTTATGCAATGTGTGGTTAGCATCCCATAATACCAACCCTACTAAGTACTCCTTTGAAGCTACCTTAGTCATGCATTTTTATCTTTAGACCTCATTATAATCAATAGTCACAAATAAGGAAATAGTCATGCACATTACTTGAATTATAAGGAAAGTCATTCATAATAACTATCCATTCAATATACATGAATGCAGTCAAATCTCATCATTTATATAAAGGAACCATCCCATGACATCCTACTAAGCCTACTTGTGCAATGTGGAAGTGAAGTCACATACCCCCACTCCTACTAAGTAAACTCACTAAGAAGTCATAGTGTAGTAGATGTCTCATTAATTATATTTAATATATGGGGAAAAGTTGTCATAACTGACATATACCATGTGAGCTACATGGAATCCAGTGTCGTATAACCCCACACCGAAGAAGGTGTCCTACTTGTCTAAGGTAGAACTAAATATAAATCTCTAAGGTGGATCTACTAGCTAAAGACCTATGTGGTCACATAGTTATGGGATAGGGAGATTGCTTCTAGAAACCCGCCCTATTGCATTAGCGGAGGGGCTTTGTAACGACTCGGAAAATGTTAGGATAAACTAGAGCCTTGACGTTTGGTTTAGTATGGCTTTAGGTGGATGTGAGGGATGTTTTGGGACGTATTTGAGCAAGGTAGAAGCCTAGGGTGGAATCAAGGGCTTAGACTAGCAAGATAAAGTGGTAGAAACCTTGTTCACCTAAGGACCTTTTGGCGGTGGGCAGCCTTGGTCGCCCAATGGGATGGGCGAGTCGCCCAATGACTCCCCACATCGGCTAGGAGACTGTCCACATAGTGAGCCTGCTGAAAAATTCGGCGAACCAAATGTGCATTTGGCGAATCGCCTAGTGCACTTGGCAAGCCCCAGGTTCCAAAGGGAGAACTAGGTGCATAATCGCCAACTAGCTTGGCGTGTCGCCCTTATCCCGTCCTATCGCCCAATGAACAGTCCACTTAGTGAGCTCACTGGAACAAAGAGCGAACCAAGGGTTCACTTGGCGAGTCACCTAGTGCACTTGGTGAGACCAAGTGTCCAATGGGAGAACTAAAACGGGCAAGGGATGAAATTTTCAGTTAAGACTTTGGGGGTCCTTAGCTCATTTCCAAAATTGACCCTATACTATTCCATTATTTTCCTAGAAACTATACAACATTTTTAAGACCTTAATTCTTTTCATTTTAAGTTATTCCAAAAAGAATCAAAAGAAAGTCTTCCTCTCTCAATAGTTCTCTCTCTAGCTCAAGGAAGAAGAAAAAGAGGTGAAAGCTAGGGTTTGGTGATTTCAAGGTGGTTCTTCCTCAAGTTTATTGAAGAATCTTAGTAAAGGTATGGTGGTCTTGATCCTTGTCTAATTTTCCATTCAAGGAGCCAAATCCAAAGTGATTTCAAAGTATGAAAAATCTAGGGTTTTACTCAATCTCATAAGTTCTTTCACCAAACTATTTCAAATGGTTACTAATGGCATATAATGATTGTGTTGCTGTTTAATTGATTTTTTATGATGAAAATACTCCATGAACCCATGATTTTATTTCAACTCCAAAAATGTACTTTTATGAAGTGGGTTTTGATGATTATGAAGGTTTATGAATGAAACTTGTCTAAAATGCTTTGGGATATTGATTTGCACCATTATGCATGTTTCTGTTATAGTAAATTGAAGGTTTATTAATGAATTGTGAGCATGGCCTTGAAAGGACAAGTTATGGTTATATTACTTGTGAAATAGAATTGTGTTTGGATTGTTGATCCACTTGAAAGGTGAAGGTGTTTACTTACTATGTATATTGTGATTATGGCCTCGAAGGCATATTGTGAGTAATTGAAGTATGTTCATAATGTTGTATATATGAATGTGATGTGAATCATGTGTGTGATCTAAATGGATGAAAGATGATCTTGTTTAAAAGTTACTTGTGTTAGGATTGGATGTTATCTCTCTATTAATACTTGTGAATGATGGTGATTATGTGAAAGGCTATTCTCACATACACATACACAGTTGAATGAAAGAATGAAAGAATGAAGTTAATGTTAATGTTAATGTTAATGAATGTTGAGTCTATTGAAAGGTTATTCTCGATTGTACACTAATGAATGAAATGGGGTTCCTAGGTGAAAGGCTATTCTCATCTTCGAATCTATGATCTTTCTAATGAATGAATGTTGGGTTTGGGATGCATATTCACCCGGGAGTTGAGGCGGGGTATCTAGTAGCAATCCCTTATCCCAAAATAAACTTATGTATTGAATGTCAAATACTCCATGGGGAATAATGCCAAGCACCGAGTGGATATGGTTAGAGATGGGTGCTCATTCGTGAGTTGAGGCAGGGTACTTAGTAGCAATCTCTTGGGATGAATGCTCATCCGTGAGTTGAGGCGGGGTATCTAGAAACAATCTCCCTAATCCATAATTGTGTGCCCACATATGTCTAGCTAGTGGACTCCACTTAATCTAAAGAAAAATGGTCCTACCTTAGGCAAGTAGGAATCCCTTATCCGGTGAGGGTAACACCGAGATTCCATGTCAAGCTCTCATGGTCTATGTCGGTTAAGGGTTATCCCCATAAACAATGTCAATGAACTATGGTTTATTAAGGGTGTACTACTTAGTATGGGAGGTGGAATGGGACGCCGTCTATGCATTGCACACGTAGGCATTTGAGAGAAGTCATGGTGTGTTCCTTATAATGTTAGCGAAATGAATGGGCTCTTGTTATGATATGTTAATGAAGAATGTTGAATCTTAAATTTTTATATGTGTAATGTAAAGATGCATGATATACTTGAATTGTACATGTTAGTTACTTCCTCGTTATGACTTGCTGATAATGAATGTGCCTAGTCTAGCGTGACTTTAAAGGAACACTTAGTGTGAGTAGTAGTATGGAATGCTACTTGCACTTTGCACAAGTGTGACTTAGAGTCATCTTAGGTGACGGTCCTTTATGTGATGATCATGTTTTATATAATGTTTGTGTCTCTATGAATGAATAATGTTGAAGTTGGAGAGGTTGCATGTGAGTTCACCATCGGTGACCTTAAGGTGATGCTTGGGTATGATTAGTGGTATGGGACGCTATCCATACATTGCACATAGTGTTGCCTAAGGGTCAGTTGAGGTGAATGGTTAAATGTAAAAAGGTAATGGGTCATATGTATTGAACATGTCTCTATTGTGATTAATGACTTGTATGTTGGTTATGATTGAGTATTATGATTTATATACTTGTATTTCATGAAGTTTTATCAAAATGGCATAAAAGCATGAATCTCAAATAAATGTCCTTTTAAACATGTTTTTGCATGGCTATCATACGTAGTACTTAATTGTGCTAACCCATTCTTCTTCTATGTTTTACTGCAAATGTAGGTTGCGGTAATTGAGTATCTCTCTAGTTGGAGCTTGGAATAGACTTCTTCTAAGACATCTTTTGGTATGTCCTCATAGATCGAGGACAAAGACTTTTCATGTTTCTAGTCCTTTTACATTTTTAGACTATTGTCAAGACTTCGTTTGCAAAGGGTCGTGACCCTATCTTGTATTAAGTTTTGTCTAAGATGGCCATGTGTGACTTTAGTATTCCGCTGCTTTATAAATGACTTTTGAATGTTGATTTTATTAAGAAAAGTTTTAATTCTACACTATTTCTATTACCTATGTTATGAATGAATGCTATGAGGCTTGTATAAGACCCCTTTGGGTTTGAGTACGCCGTGTCACGTCTAGGGGTACTCATGGGTCGTGACAAATATGGTATCAGAGCACAAGTTTCTGGGAATTGTCTTTAGGGTTGATGTCTCACAAGCCACGTCTAGTAGAGTGTTGTTCATCGGTGTGAGTCGCGACACATCTATGAGCGAGAGGCTATAGGACGTTAGAAGTTACACTACTTTCATATTCTTGGAGTCGTGCCTTAGAGTTTAGCTTTATAAATGTCCTTTTCCTAATCCTTCTCTTGTGTTTATAGGATATGAATATAAGGGCTAACCCAAGAAGGATGGGAGAGGAGATTTTGAATGAGGGAGTTCCTCCCCAATGTATTCATGGCAATCAACTGCCGGTGGTTCCCCCGGTCATGACCAATGACGAGATTCGAGCGGCTTTTCTAACCTTAGCTTCAAGTCGTCACCACTCAAGCTCAAGCCATAACGGCCCAAGCTAACCGAGAAGTGGGACCCCGGGTAGACCCCAATGCAAGTACACCCGCTTCAAGGATTAGGCATTTCACAAGGATGAATCCCTCTACCTTCTATGGCTCTAAAGTAGATGAGGACCCGCAAGGTTTTATAGATGAAGTGTTTAAGGTGGTAGAGGCCATGGGAGTGACTTATAGGGAGAAGGCGGAGTTGGCTTCCTACCAATTAAAGGATGTGGCTCAAGTGTGATTTGAGAAATGGAAAGATGAGAGACCCTTGAGGGCGGGCCCGGTGGATTGGGGAGTGTTTAAGACGGCCTTTCTTGATAGGTTTTTCCCCTTAGAGTTGAGGGAACAAAAGTTGGTGGAGTTCATGAACCTTCGTCAAGGGGTATGAGTGTGAATGAGTACTCTCTCAAGTTCACTCAACTATCTAAGTATGCACCAACCTTGGTGGCAAGTTCTAGGGCTAGGATGAATAAGTTTGTAATAGAGGTGTCCGGTTTGGTTGAAGAAGAATGTCGTACGACAATGCTCCATCATGATATGGACATCTCTAGGCTCATGATATATGCTCAATAAATTGAGGAGACAAAGCTTAGGAAGATGAATAGGGATTTAAAGAGGTCTAGGCCGGATGAGCAAGGTCAACCTAGGTCCAAAAAAAGGTACTGCAACCAAGATTCTGCTATGGTCAACAATGAGGGGTGTCTATTTCTAAACCTCAAGGAGGGAATGGAAGTGGTTCTTCATTTGAAAGGTCTAGATGTGCTACATGTGGGAAGCAACATTTGTGTAAGTGTCTTGGCGGCACCGATGGGTGCTATGGGTGTGGAAGGAAGGGGCATAAGATAAGAGATTGCCCAACACTTTCGGGAAAAGGGAGAGAGACTAATCAATCTTCTAAGGATGGCACGGTTCCTATTCCTCTAAATTATGGTCTTTGTTATGCTCTTCAAGCTAACAAGGAAAAAGGGGCGAATCCGGATGAAGGCACCGGTAAGTTGATAGTTCCTTAGAGTTGTGATGACTTGTGGAGGTTAAAATGTTGTTTTATGATAAGCCTTAGTTGGATTTTTGTCACGACCCAAGCCTAGGGCCTAGACGTGACCGGCGAATGGGGAACCCGAAGGAACCCCAAACAAGCCTCATAGCGTATCATAACACATCCTTGGTCGCGGAAGCAAATAAAATGACCATAAGCGATAAGCAT
>JAJOOS010008152.1:0-37140 GCA_029582725.1 Solanum chiquidenum | reverse complement strand
CTTTCAAAGTCACTTTGTATTTCAAATGAAGAGAGTATTTAATTTCTTTTGTATTCACAACTTTATATTCAATCTCACTTTGTATTTATAACTTTGTATTTTCATCTCACTTTTGTATTCATATATTGTTGTATTCAACATATAGTTCATGATCCATTAGTTTGTATTTTACCTTTCAAAGTCACTTTGTATTTCAAATGAAGAGAGTATTTCTTTTGTATTCACAACTTTATATTCGATCTCACTTTGTATTTATAACTTTGTATTTTCATCTCACTTTTGTATTCATATATTGTTGTATTCAACATATAGTTCATGATCGATTAGTTACATTAACTTAATGGGATACAAATTATTGTATGCATTCAAATAGAAAAAACAACTACTAAACTAAAAAAAAACAATTTCATTCGTTATACATCATAATTTGGATACAAAAACATCCGAAAAAAGCTATAAATCCCAATGCATACAAAGATTTCACTGATTCAATCAGAAAAAAAAACACTCTTGTACTCGACATATACGAATATCTCATCCAAACAAATAAAAAAATCATAAAAAATACCTGATTATTTTTTTCGATTGTTCACTGGATGCGACAAATTTATAGTTATCAATTTTGAAAAATTCTGTTTCAAAAATATGTCTTATTCAACTTGAAGAAGCTTTCAAAGTTATCAGATGAATGATTCAGAAGACAAACTAAATTATTTTAAATTTTTTTTGATGTTCTTAAGAAGAAAGTAAAAAAACGCTCGACGGAAAGATGGCACGCTCGACGGAAAGATGGTTTTTTATGCTTATTTCAAAACGTAACTGATTTGTATTTAAAATCTTTTTTACCTTTTTTGAATTTTTTTGTTCCATGATTTTCTCTGTTCTGTTATTAATTATTTGTATTCTTTCAAATTAATCAAAGTAAAATAAATACATAACTAATCCCTTAACAAACTAAAATAATGACATTTTTAATAAATAATGAAACTGTTGCTAAGGAGTCCCACTAAAAGCTAAAATATTGTTGTTTTAAAAAAAAATTCAATATTATTTGTCAAGAATATTTGGAAACTTGAGGCCAAACACTAACTTAGTATCTCGTGGTAACACACTTTTAACACTTAGATATATAAAATAATAAGAATTGAAAGAGAGAATTATTATTCATAAGAAATTACCCAGTATCCACTCAAAACAAATTTTATTTTAGAAATATTATAAACTATTTTTCACTAATTATTAATATTTAAATAAAAATAACAAAAGAGTATTATAAGATAAGTTGGACTCTAAATTAATTATATGAAATTTGTTTAGAAATCTTACTTGGCTTACTAAAAATAATTTCTTTTACGGCTTGTCCTCATTGTCGTTATTGATCGGGCCCTTCTTCAACACCATTGAAGCAACAAACATACATTATTGAAGAAACAAAGACAATCACCAAGACATACAAAAAAAAATGACATTTTCACCCATTATCTTTCTCTTTTTTCAAAACCTAAACTAGTTAATTTTTTTAATAAAATATCCGCAACTTATTAAGTCTTTCCCCAAACATGAAAAAGTGTCTGAATAGATGCTTTCGTTGCTTGAAATCACGTTTTCTCTGTTTAGTTCATTCAATCAACATCACAGATTAACTAGAAATTTTTTTGTGTATGGTGGTATTGTAACGCCCCTAAATACTAGACCAACTTTCGCATGTCGATACACCATTATTCTTTAAGACATTAAAGACGCTTGAGTAACTCACTCACTTGTACGGATTGTTTGATCACTTAGCACTCTTGTTGGGACCCTGGCCTTCTTGTGGCTGTGACTTTTTCACTCTTGGCATGCCTCTTGATTCAGATCATTTACCATCTTGACTCTGGATTTTTAGTCCGTCTTAAGAATGGAAGTTGTCCATTTTAGTACGAACTAGAAAGTCATTTTTAATATGGTTCTTGGTTCTCTTGATTATTGGGTTTTGACCCTTCTTGATACCTGTTTGTGCTTGGTGTGACGACGTGATGTATATATTGGGCGAGCCTTGTTGTTGAATCTCTTGGAAAATGGTGCTATGAGCGTTCTTGACATTTGGATATTTAAATATCGCACTTGATACTCTTTATATATTGTTTACTTGATTTATTTAGTATGTTCAATTATGATGCCCTTAACTTGAGAATGGTAACTTGCTGAAATTGAGGGCTCCAAACCTATAGTTTTTACACCACTAAGCTATATGCTTAGCGATAGTTATTTTTATCGTAGGGATTGTTCGAGAGGATGCTTGAAGTTGGCCATTGAAGATGGAGATTTTGAAAGCTTTAAGGAAGATCACATTTGCATATAGGCATATATATTTTGTATAAACCTTAGGACTTGTACATGACCTATGTTTTGTATATTTACTTGGCGAATTTGAGGGCTGATTTGGTCATGTTACCATGGGTTGTAATATAAGTATCGCTATATGTTTTGTTCTTTTTGGGGTGTGTGTAAATCCAAGTCTTGTAATATCCTGAATCTACTATTACTTTATGAATGTTTGTGTGAAGCATGAGCAGACTGATTTCGGTACTCGGAAGCTTGTAATATTCTTGTTATTTCATCCTTGAGTGTGAGGATAATATATATATACATGAAAAGTTTGTCGGTTATTTGCTTAAATTACTTTTCGGAGGTCATTATGCATCTAATCCCTCTACTAAATTAAAATCAATATGGTCATAATTAACCTCTTTTTTAAATGTCGCAAGTATTTAATTAGATTTCTTGTTTAAGTGATAATATCTTTTCGAAAGGATCGCTATAGGTATATGGATCAAAGTTTGTTTTCATAAGATATGTAAAAATATTCTTTTTTTTTTTGTGTGAGCTGGTAATTGTTTCAAATTGCTGCAATGACGTATGTTTGTTGCTTTAAAGATTTTGAAGAAGAGTGTGACGACAAATAATGACACGAAGACAAGCCGTAGAAGAAGTTCCTATTTATAGTAGGCCAAGTAAGAATTCTAACCAGACTCCATATAGTTACTTTAGAGTCCAATTTACCTTATAGTACTCTTTCTATTATTTTTATTTAAATATAAATAATATGTGAATACACTTTATAATATTTATAAAACTAAATTGATCGTGTAATTTTGTTGTCTAGTGTCAGTGGATACTAGTTAATCACTATTTATATTTTAATGATATAATAAATTAGTAGTGTATATAAGGCTAGTTAACTTGTTTGCATTTTGGGTGATGATAAAAAATTATATCACATATTTGAAATAATCTTTGTAATATTCAAATATCAAGAATATTTTAAGAATCCTTTCTAGTGTTTAAATTCAAATAGATTAAATTTCAAATTTAGTTATTATTAACAATCGTGAAGACATTAATCATAAGATGATTTTAATGACCTATTAGGTCATTTTGAGTAGTAGAACTTCTTTTTTCATAAAAGAATCTTTCCATAAATTCTAAATGATATTTTTGAATTATTCGTTTAACTACATTTATTTAGTTGGCAGATATTTGTCATATAATTAATTTAGTTGGTAATGTATGGACCAAGTTTTAGATTTATTTAATATCCTATGCCACTTGAACCATATATAAAAATAAAATTATGGGGTTGATCACTTTTGGAATATATTTTTTTTTTAAAAAAGGAATAAGAGAGAAGAATAAAAGAGAAATTTACCCGGAACGTCAACCTGAAGCAACGGCGCATTCAGGTAAGAGCTTCAAAAATGTCAATCCATTGAGTACGTAATATGGATTGCTAGGTATATGAAAAAGCTATATATTGTTCTTAGAGGAAAAATAGTATTATATTATACGTGAGGAAACAAATTGAATCTTTCAAATTGATGTTACTGCAAACGTGGCTATTACTTATTGACGTGTCAGTTAAGGGCATAATGATGACCAAATGATTTAAGAAATAATTATAAGACAATGATAATGTGATGATCGGAGGAGGATAGATTAATAGACGCTAATGCGCGTTTCGTGGTTGACGTTAATGGTCCATAATTAATTGACTTCAATCTTGGATTATGTTTGTTGGTTATCATATTATGATTCAAGTTTTTATATATTAAGACATGTAATGAAATATTAGGTGTATTGTATCATATGAATACCATTAGATCTATGATATTTGGAGGAATTGAAACTTAACCGTTGATGTACCACAAATTTATGGTACTTATCATGCTTTAAACTTGGAGTTTTGCTTGTGTCTTAAGCATTTGTTAGTAGATTTAATGATATTTTATTTGTATTTTTATAGGAAAATAGGTTTTGACTAGTCGGGACAAAACAGGATAAACAACAACCTTTTGAGGATTGACGACTTCTCCTATGAGTCGTAGGAATGAGTCGTAGTAGGCATTGATTTGTTTTGAAGCCATGTGTTGGGCAACGAGACAAGACTACGAGCCGTAGAAATTTCTACGAGTCATAGGTCTAAGTCGTAGAAAAGATTAGAGAATTTGAGTCCCAGTACTTGAACTACAAGAAACCAGGATGGGCCATAAAAAGTTCTATGAGTCGTAGAAAATACCCATAGAAAAGTACATGTCACGACCCAGGGGTACCCCCTAGATGTAACAAGGCGTATAAGACCCCGAGAGGCCTCATACAAGCCACTTAGAATATCATATCATGAAGTAATAGAAATCGTGTGGAAATTTAAGACATTTCAAACCAATCAAAGTCTTTATATACCGAACGGAAGTCCAATACAACTGTCTCAAACCATCTAGCCAACATGAATAAATCTTGGGACGCATCCCATACAATATTCCAAACATAAAAGAAATACATATGGGAAAGTGATGGTCAAATCCTCGAATGCTATGAGGACTCACCAAATCTCCACTCCTTGATCAACTATGGACCTAGCCACAAGTGTGAGAATCAATGTTGCCGGACCCTACATTTTTATAAGAAATGTACGCAAGAGTATGTGTTAGTAGAAACATGTACTAAATATGATAGCTAGCATAAACAACATAAACATAATGGTTAGTCAATATAAACCATAAGCATAATCAATGCACATAAATCATCATAATAAACGTGGAATACTTCTCAAGCAATCTCACTTAACCTTAGTCAATACTTGGGCCATTTGCCTCTAATCATACTTACATCATAGAAGGCATCTCAAGCAACAATCCAAGCTATTCATCCTTCATAACATAATTCACATTATTCATACTTACTTTTAAAGACACGGGGATTCGCCTCCTTGCCTAGCTTACAATGGAGAATGAGTATTCGCCTCTTGCCTTACTTACTTTAAGATTATGGGTACTCGCCTCCACAATTACATCATATGACACGTGTACCCACCTCCACATCATTCCATAAGGATCATGGGTACTTGCCTCCATGTCCATCCATTATAATAGAAACACGGGGAATCACCTCTTGTTCAATTCCAAGGAGTATGTGAAATCACCTCATATCCTTCTCATATGGAGGTCAAAGGTAGTCGCCTCTAGCCTCATCATTTAAATAGTCTTTTAGTCTAGATTCATTTTAGGTGAGCAATCCTTTCAACCTAGAATCATTCATGTGAGAAAGCCTTTCACATTCATATATTCATAATAAGCAATTCATGTGGGAAGTATCTCCTCCACCACACTAACATCAATTACCAACAATTCATATCAAAAGCTTCACTCTCAAAGCATCTACATCTCATGATCATCATCTATGCTTTATTCTCAAGCAATTATCTTCATAAATCATCAATCCTATAAGGGTAACCCTAACCCATAAAGTTTCTCTTCATGGCATCAACCCAATTATTTCAATTCTAGGTTAGAATCATGGAATAGGCATGGGTAAATGTAATTCCATCCTAAAAACATGTAATCCTATTAATTCAATCATAAACAATCATAATCCACTCAATTGGATCAACATTCATCATAACCCACAACATTTGAAGAAACCCTAACTAGAATTGGGAATTCTTCTTCAAATTGGGGGAAATCTAGGGGACTCCATGGGAGGAAGGATCCATGGATGAAAAACCATCATACCTTAATCACAAACCCCAAAAATACCTGAGGATTGGAGACTTGAGCTTGATCCTAGCTTGGACCCTTTCTTCTTCTTCAAGTTCTAGAGAAAATAATTATTTGAGAGAAGAACTTTTGGTTTTCTTTTTGGTTCTTGAGAGAATGACTTAAGTTTGAGTAAATTTGAGGATATAATGCTTATATATGTTTCTAGGAGAGGGGTAAAACGACGTAGTATAACTTTAAGAAAACTATGAAAACACATTAAAGACCCAACTTATTTCTAAGGCTGCTGCACGCTGATGCTTGATGCAGTACAGATTGTCTCTAAATCATCCATTCATGAACGTCAACGTATTGATGGATTGTTCACAAGGATGGAGGTTTGTGGGCTCGTAATGGTGGCAAACAAAGGATCACATGCGTGGAAGATCGCTTGGGTGAACGAAGGAAGGACAGTTGACAACACTGCCCTTTGGCGAGCAGGACACTTGGTGCATCGCCTAATGGCTTGGGCGATTACCACCAGACCGCCTAATGTTCAAACAGGCGACAAGAGCAGGATCCAAACAGGATCCATCGCCAAGTGGACAAGAGGCCCATCGGCGCATCGCCCAATGCCTCTCCAGACCTCCCAAAGTTCCAGGAGAGGCTAGTAAGAGGAACCACGCAGGATCCTTCGCTGAACCCATTGGGCGGTTCGCCAAGAGGATTGGGCGAGCCCAACTTAGCTCGCCCATTGGCCATTTCGGGTCACTTTTGGGCCCTTCTATGTAATAATGTCCTAAAACTATAAATAGGTGTTTTAGGTTTTATTTTAGGGAGACTTTTTTGAATATTGTGGTTGAAAACCTGAAATCATGTTTGAGTGTTTGAAATCTTTGTATAAGCTTATGTTGAACCTTGTTTAGAAACTTCGGTTGCTTGGGATATCGATTCCCTCGTGGTCATCGTAAGAGTTAGGTGCTTCTTGTTGGATTAACAAATTGAGGTTTTTGGGTTTAATATACCCTTAGGTTGCTCTTTGTTTCTCCTTTTTGTATCTATCTATCTTACTTTCTTGTATTTTCGATTTCCGCATTAGATTGTAGTTTCTCTTGTGAGAATTACATTCTTTGGTATCAAAGCTGAGACTAGTATTGTTCCTACGATTCTAGTCTTGGGTTTATTGCTACAAAAAAAGTGTTCAAAACGTTTTTGAGAAATTTCTGAAACGGCTCTTGTTGATTTGAATCTCCTTTGGAGTTTCCAAGGTTAGATTAGTGTTCCCTAACCTATTTCGAGTCTAGGGCTGAGATTTAAAAGGGTTTGGTTCACTATTGAAGAAACCACCATTGGAGGTTGAAGGAGCTTGAAGAAGACAAAGTGTGTTTTGAAATCTAGAAGTTTTGGCAAGGAATTGAAGGCTAAAAAGTATTGGGGTTTGTTCCCTATATCAAGGAGAGCCTATATCTAATTTTTTGTGAAATTCCAAACTAAAAGTTTAGAGGGTTTAATTTTGGGTCTTCATCTTGTTCTTGAAGTTCTTGAAGAACATTCAAATCTTCAAGTATGGAATCTTCAAAAGTGGAAGTGTTTGATTCTAAAAAGGAAGAAAGACAAAGTGTAAAACTATTTGTACAAAGGGAATTTACCAAGAAAGGGTAAATACTAAAGGACAAAGGCAGTGGGGACCACCAAGGTTCAGTTTTTAGAGTTGTGCAGATGCAGCTTGAGGAATTTGGACGAGCCCCAACTTGGATCGCCCAGTCCACTCGGCACCTCGCCCTTTGGGTAGCTAGGTTGCCGGGCTGACCTTGTTTTAGAGGGTGCGGTGCTACTGTAAAATTCGGCGGACTCAGCCTGGTTCGCCAAGTCCATTCGGTGCATCGCCGAACTTCCACCCAGATCGCCGCGTTGCCTTGGCAGATTGTCAAGTTTGGCGAACCAATCTTCAAGTTGGCGAGCTGAACTTCACGTTTGGCAAAGAAAACAAGCCATTTGGCGATGGGAAACTCGTTTTATGACCCTTTTCTCAAGTTCTAATTCCTAGTTTCTTTTCTTTTGATTCTAGTTCGTTGTCAAGAATCCTAAACTGATTTTCAACTCGTAACTACTCTACTTGTTGACTATTGGTTCTTGAATTCACTTCTTTGTTAGTGCCTTTTCATTTCGTGCTTTTATTCGTTTTACTTCGTAGTTAACTTCTTGACTCAAGTCCGTTTGCTTTAATCGAGTCGTTCGTTTTTCTTTAAGACAAAAATCCATTCTGACCAAGGGTTAAAATTGACTCTTTTGTGATCAACCGAGTATAAACAATCTTCAACATTAGCCGCACTAATTTGAGAGGCAATCAATGGTGTGTAAACACGAGCGATTGTGAGTTCATTTTACTAACGCTAACGTTGTTTGTTGTTTTGTTGAGTACTTCTTATTGCTAGGTACCAAGGAAACTGGAAGCAAAACCCACCCATCTAAGGGAAAGGTTACCTTAGAACCTTTCATGAAGGCTCTTGCTAATGCGAGTAGGATAGTAGGAATGCTAGAAGGAAGCTTGGCCGACTTGAAAGGTCGTCTATCCATGATGGATTCTAGACTGACCAAGGTGGAGGATGAGATATGGCCCAAAGAGAGAGAGTTCGCACTACCATCGTATGTGGTAAGGCGAACTATACCTAGGAAGGCCACGATAAATCAAGAGCAAAGAGAGAATATCTTCCATTCCAAGTTCCTCATCCAGGGCCAAGTATGTAACTTGATCGTTGACAGTGGAAGTTGTGCCAACCTTGCTAGCGCTGCTATGGTGGACTACTTGAAACTACCTACCACTAAGCTTACTAAGCCTTACAAACTTCAATGGTTGAATGAGGGTGAGGAATTGAGGGTGCATGAGGGGACTCTTGGGATGTGATAGGAATACGGGATAGACTAAATCATTGGGTACATGCTTTTGATAGTAAATTCATTGAGTATTTGTGACTAGGCTAGACTTTAAAGGGGATAAGCTCTCTCTCGGGCAACTTACCCCATTTCAAACGGGTTCCTCTCGGACACCCATTTGCCGCATGAAGAACAACCTCCGCCTTAACCCACTCACTCTCTCTCGAGCTGAGTGTGTGGACATGGGACTAGGGTTCACTCGCTCGAGCTGAACCTCATGTCAACCCACTCGCACTGGCCATCAATTTAGTGGTCTTAGTTTTACGACTTTCCTCTCGAGCCAGTCGAAAACACATATATGAGATTATATTTGCAACTACAACCTCATTAAGTTCATCCACAATGACTAAATGAAATCACATTTAAACTACGAATAGACTATCAGCAAGCAAGACCCAACAACTAATCTAACCCATATTCACAAAATCACACCCCAAGAATTGGGGTTTTTAGCCACACATCAACATATAGAAATTTATACCTAAATGAGCTTGCATTCAAATGGGTATGAAGATTTAAGTCTTGTTACAGGCCAAGAATGAAGAATCCAAGAGACCCAAGTCCAATCCTTGGAGAAGAAACCCTCTTCTTCTTCAAGTTTTCAAAACCCTCTCAAACTTAGAGCAAAAATAAAAAGTACTAAAAAATATATTAATTGTTCCGCACTAAAAATCTGATACTAAACTACAACTCTCAGTGAGTATTTATAGTTTTCAAAAATATGTGCTGCAGCGGATCATTCGGCGATTCCCCCTTTGGTGTAGTTCATCTACGTCTTGCACCATCCTTCAGCATAGTCGTGCTCTGGGTCATTGAGCGGCATGGTACAGCCTCACGAAACTTCTCGGTGATGCACCGACTGCTTCCTTTTTCCGCCGACTTGATCCTTTCCTTCAGGGCTCAGCACACTGGAACAAAAGGTGAAATAAAACCTTTGATGACTCACTAAGTGGACTCGGCGATCCTCATGCCTTCATTTCTTCATTCTTTTCCACCTTTTCGTTCCTTTTTGCGACGTAGTGTCCATGCTTTCCTTCAAACTTCAAATACTTGAAACTTAAGTATTTTCATTAGATATTGAGATAAAATAAACATTTGAGGACAAAATTTCTATTAAAATATAGCTGTAAATGAGTCCAATTTGTGGACTCATCAACATCCCCAACTTAAACTTTTGCTTGTCCTCAAGCAAACTCAAGTTCAATCGTTCAAAAAGGGTGTCTCGAACAGTGTTACACAAGACTCAACCATGAATGCATACAACAAGACTCAATTTACTTATGCACAGATCAAATGTGCACTCAAAGATTCAAGTTGTGACTCACCAATATCAAAGAATTTAATGCTCACAATACTTGCTTCAAATGCAAGTTCAAGCCCAAGTGTAATTGAGAGTGTCATCATATCAGTGCCTTGGGGAAATACCTACCTTTAGGAGAAGATTACCGAATGAGTTTTAAACCTGTCCTCTTCGCTTCCCAAGATATTTAGGGAAAGGGGCGTTCAACCACTTGACTCTAAGGAAATGGGCCTTGTCGGCCACCGCTTGCTGACGACGGAACATATCATCAATTAAAATGTAATTCAAATGCCATCACAAAAAGAATGATTCCATAATCACACAATGGTTCACAGTTTAAAGCTTAGGAATCAGATGCAACACTCACTCTCACAAGGAAGAACAAAATGCATGCTTTCACCCATAGGTTTGCCCGTATTTTCCAATCAACATTTATTTCAGCTCACTCAAGATAAAAAAGGTCTTTTCAAGGATTGTAATGGGGCTGAGTGCAAAGGTATGGTCATTTAGGCTCAGTGAATTTCATCCTCATGAAATATGGTGCTCACAACACTTCCTTTCATTTTCCTTCATCATTCTCTTTAGTGCTCATAAGTCATCATATTATTCACTTTCCATGGATTGTTTGGGAACTCCATTTCTTTCGTACTTTATTCCACAACTTTCTTTCTCAGTCATTTTTTTTTCTCTTTTCTCTCTTCTTTTTTATATATGGAGAGGTTCCATTTTTCTCAACACCACGGGTTAAAGGAGACTTTCCTTGCACTTCTTGACTTGCCCTCGTCTTTTCACCACACCCCACACTTAGGCCTTTGGCCTAAGTTGTCTATTCAACTAACCACAATTCAAGAGGATTATAGGTAGTGGATAAAGAAAGAATCTGGTTTCATCAAGTTTCTTCCAAAGAAAGGTAAGGCTCAAGGAATGTTCAAAAGAGAATCACACACTCATAGGGTAGGTCACAAAAGAGGTATATGTCAAATTGGTTCACACTCTTAGAAGTTGCCTAAGATCATATCAAGAGATAGAATCACTTAGTTGACCGGACCAACGGGGAAAATTCTAGGATCTATCATGCATGGTTCAAAGTAAGCTCATCACACTAGGCATTGCCACTACAGTCAAACAGGACTCCACACTTTTGCTAGTGTGCAATGATCATTATAAGAGAATCTATTCGATACTAGGCTAGTCAAAATGAGATGCAAAGAGTTCACATATTGTCTATGCAACTTCATTTGGCCTCATCGTAGACGTACATTCATGTTCGTTTGATTGTAAGCACTAGTCAAGTCATTGGTATTGATCGGAACCGAGACTTAAATTTTGCAAAAGAACAACCATATTCAACACACGAGAGGTGGCAAAATTTTCAGACGGATCAAAATCAAAAATATTTTCCACTTGAAAACAAAAGGATCCATAAGCTCAAACATCCACAGAAAAGCAGTATTAACACAATTTTTAAACAGACAGACCAAATATATACACAACAACATGAGTCACAAATAGCACACAAAAGGTGGGCCTCACCCCACCACAATTAAAAAGTATTTGTCCTCAAATGCATATAACAAAATATCCAGAATGTAATTAAAGGAAGACAGAGAGGGAGGTAAAGAAGGGATCCTGACTAAGCAGTCGCTCCATCTTCCTGGGCATCAGTGCCCGGAGTGTTGTCATTAGGCGGCATGGTACTGCCTCGCGGAACTTCTCGGCGATGCGTCGACTGCTTCCTTTTTCCGCCGACTTCAGCCTTTCCTTCAGGGCTCAGCACACTGGAACAAAAGGCGAAATAAAACCCTTCGGCGACTTGCCAAGTGGACTCGGTGATCCTCAGGCCTTCATTTCTTCATTCTTTTTCGCCTTTTCATCCCTTTTTGTGATGTAGTGTCCATGCTTTCCTTCAAACTTGAAATACTTGAAACTTAAGTGTTTTCATTAGATATTGAGATAAAATAAGCATTTGAGGACAAAATTTCTATTAAAATATAGCCCTAAATGAGTCCAATTAGTGGACTCATCAAGCACCCCATGGGGAGATAATTGGTCGGATGAAACACTTTTAAAAAAATCTCTCAACTGCTCTTTCAACTCCTTAAATTCTGTCGGAGCCATTCTATAAGGAGCACTAGAAATAGGTTGCGTATCCAGGAGAAGGTCAATACCAAAGTCTACTTCTCTTCCGGGAGGAATACCAGACAAATCATTGGGAAGCACTTCTGGAAATTCATTAACAATGGGGACCGACTCAAGGATAGGGGTTTCAGAATCTACATCCCTCACCCTAACTAAATGGTAAAAGAAACCCTTAGAAATAATCTATCTAGCTTTTAGACAAAAGATAAACTAAATCTTAGGCATATAATTTCCCCCCTTCCACTCTAGGATCTCATTTGGAAACTAAAATTTGACTGCCCGAGTTCTACAATCGATAGAAACATAACATGAATTCAACCAATCTATACCGAGGATGACATCAAAGTCTAACATATCAAGATCTACCAAGTTAACATAAGTAACTCTACGGGACAAGGAAATGGGACATTTTCTATAGACCCTCTTAGCCACAACAGAATCACCAATAACGGTTGAGATAGAAAAATGTTCTAACAACACATCTGGGAGCACATCAAACCTCATGGACACATAAAGAGTTAAAAAGGACAAAGTATCAAGCAAAGAAAATACATATGTTTGAAAAACTTTTAAAATATCGGTGACCACTTCCGGAGAACTCTCTTGTTCACCTCGGGATTGGTGAGTATAGAATTGATATTGCTTAAGAGCATTTGCACCCGAACTACTTGGACTGGATGAAGGGTAGGATTAAACACTACGACGAGTGTCTCCCTCATTCTTAGAAATCGAAGGAAAATTGCTTATCTTGTGATCAGTCTTACCACACCCAAAGCAAGCATCAGAACCCGTTAGACACTTACCCTCATGATTTCTTCCACATTTGGCAAAAGTAGGCATCGAGGACCTACTACCATCTCCTTGAGGTTTAGGGTTAGACACCCTTTCATTTATAGACCTTGGAGGAGCATTGGAATAACCTTGCCCATAGATCTTTTGCCAGAACGTTGAACAACCCTGTCCACCGGACCTAGAATGTGAAAAGTTACCATAATCCATTCTTTCCCTCTTTGCTTCCCTAGATATTTTCTTGAGATTTTGCTCTTTAATTTGTTGGGCATGCACCATAAGATGAGAAATTTCCATGTCATGGACAAGCATAGCAGTGCGACATTCTTTGACTACTATGTCGGACACACCCGACACAAACTTACTCATCTTTGCCATACGATCCGCCACACTAGAAAGAACATATTTGGATAATTGAGTGAACCTCAAAGTATATTCCTCACACTCATATTTACTTTCTGAAGGTTAATGAACTCAATCACCTTGGCCTATCTCAAGAGGGAAGAATCTATCAAGAAAGATATATCTATTGAGTGAGAGAAAGGGAGAAAACTCTAATTAGATAGTCTTTTACTTTTGAACCTTTCATATTCTATTGGACTCGCTTCTTCCGGCCTTGCCTCCTTCCATTGATTGAACCAAATCTGAACAACCCCCTTTGAGTTGATAAGCATCCAATACCACCTTCTCTACCAGACTCTTGAGGATCTTCCTCAACTTTGGAGCCATAAAATTCTTGAGGGTTCATCCTTGAAAGTCCCTCACTCTTTCCGTCTTCGTACCCACATTTGGGTTCATGAGGGCTACCACCTCTCTATTGGCTTGGGCAGTCACGGGTTGAGACAACACTTGGAAAGCTGACCTAAACTCCGTATTTGTTACATTGTCAGCCAAAGGATCAACCAGAGCTTGAGGAGGAGCTTGGAGAGGAACTTCTTGGCCCACATTATCTCCCTCATTCCTTCTAGCATTAGCCCTTCTAGTAGTCATATCCTATAAACCATTAGGCAAGGATTAGGAGAAAGGCCTTATGGAGCTAAACTTAGGGCACAACTCAGAGAAATGAAGAAGTGAAGTTTCCTAATCATCTAGTAGCCTCTCATTCACAAATGTGGTGCTCTTCACACTTATGAACAAGACTCTACTTGGCATGGTTTGAGACACCCTAGAAGCATTCTAAATCTTGTGCTCTGATTACCAAATTTATCACGATCCTGGGGTACACCCTATATGTAACAAGGAGTATAAGACTCCAAGAGGCCTCATAAAAGACATATAGCATATCATAACACGAAGTAATAGAAATGGTGCAGAAACTTAAGACATTTCAAACCAATCATAGTCTTTATAAAATGAGCAGAAGTCTAATAGAAATGTCTCAAACCATCTAGCCAACATGAATAAATCTTGGGATGTAGGCCATACAATAGTCCAAACATTAAAGAAAGACATAAGGGAAAGTGGTGGTCAAATCCTCAAATGCTATGAGGACTCACCAAATCTTCACTACTTGACCAACTATGGACCTACCACGAGTGTGAGAATCAATGTCGCCAGACTCTACATTTTTATAAGAAATGTAGGCAAGAGTATGTGTTATTACAAATATGTACTAAATATGATATCTAGCATAAACAACATAAACATACTGGTTAGTTAATATGAACCATAAGCATAATCAATGCACATAAATCAGCATAGTAAAAGAGGAATACTTCTCAAGCAAACTCACTTAACCTTAGTCAATTCATGGGCCATCCACCTCTAATCATACTTACATCATGGAAGGCATCTCAAGCAATAATCCAAGCTATTAATCCTTTATAACATAATTCATATTATTCATACTTACTTTTAAAGACATAGGGATTCACCTCCTTGCCTATCTTACAAAGGCTAAAGGGAATTCACCTCTTGCCTTACATACTTTAAGATCATGGGTACTTGCCTCCACAATCATATCATATGACATGGGTACCCGCCTCCACATCATTCCATAAGGATCATGGGTACTCTCCTCCACATCATTCCATTCATCATAATAGGAACATGGGGAATCATCTATTGTTCAATTCCAAGGAGTATGGGAAATCACCTCATATCCTTCTCATATGGAAGTCAAAGGTAGTCACCTCTAGCCTCATCATTTACATAGTCTTCTAGTCTAGATTCATTTTAGGTGAGCAATCCTTTCAACCTAGAATCATTCATGTGAGAAAGACTTTCACATTCATACATACATAATAAACAATTCATGTGGGAAGTATCTCTTCCACCACACTAACATAAATTACCAACAATTCATATCATAAGCTTCACTCTCAAAGCATCTACATCTGATGATGATCATCTATGCTTTATTCTCAAGCTTATCATCACAAATCATTAATCCTATAAGGATAACCCTAACCCGTAAAGTTTCCCTTCATGGCATCAACCCAATTATATCAATTCTAGGGTAGAATCATGAAATAGGCATAGGTACATGTAATCTACCCTAAAAACACTTAATCCTATCAATTCAATCATAAAAAGTCATAATCCACTCAATTGGATAAACATTAGTCAAAACCCATAACATTGGAAGAAACCCTAACTACAATTGGGGAATTCTTCTTCAAATTGGGGAAAATCTAGGGGACTCCATGAGAGGAAGGATCCATGAATGAAAAGTCATCATACCTTAATCAGAAAGCCCACAAATGCTTGAGGATTTGAGACTTGAGCTTGATCCTATATGGAATATTTCTTCTTCTTCAGGTTCTAGAGAGAGAATTATTTGAGATAAGAACTTTGGGTTTTCTTTTAGGTTCTTGAGAGAATGACTTAAGTTGGAGGAAATTTGAGGATATAATGCTTATATATGTTTCTAGGAGAGGGGTAAAATGACATAGTATATCTTTAAGAAAACTATGAAAAGATATTAAAGACCCCAACTTAGCTAAGGCTCTCCCAAGAGAACTTGGTGACTCACCAAGTGAATGCTTGGCTCGCCTAAATTTCTAGTAACCAATCCATGGAGGTAGACCACTTTGGTGATGGGGAGGCCCTTTGGCGACACGCTAACTTGACTGTCGAACCCAGACCTGGCTCGCCCATTTTTTTTCCAGTAGCTTGGGCCATGGAACCAGGCCACTAGGCAATGGTGGTTGGACTTGGGATCGCCAAGTCACTTTGGCGACTACACTGCCCTTCGCTAAGTTGGCTAGGGAAGGAAATCTTTTCCTTAACAAATCCTAGGTGTTACAGGCTCTTGCCCTCTTCCTTGGTTTGTTGCCCTCACACTTAGCCCTATTTAGCCAACTAGATTCTGGGGTGTTACAGTACAGAAGTTAAAAGTGAAGATGCTTATTGAAAGAAGGTCCCTATGGACCTTAGGAATTCCTCCGCTTCGTAGGACCAAACTGTAGAAGTAACTGTCGAGCCTAGAATTTTTCGTATTTATTTTTTGGGTTTGTGTAGGATTATATGTCTATAAATAGATTTTTAATTTTCATTTTTACTGTTAGAAAATTGAATACTTGATTTTTGGCTGTAGGAATTATTTTAGTGAATGATTTATCCATTTAATTCTTGAAGCAGCGATTTATAATATAATATTTTGTTCATTAATTGAAGATTCAAGATTTCATCTACTCTAATTGTAAGTTCATGATTTATTTTAACAAACTTATTATGAATTTTGATTACTCAAGCATGACTAGCTAAATTCACAACTAGGGTTGTGGAAACCATGAGGAACTAACAATATAGACCTAATAATTAATAATTCATGAATAATGTTTATGCTTGTATTGTTGATCTCTTCATTTTGATTGATTTTAACGGTACACAATGTTAGAACCCGCCTTATTCCTACTTGCCTGACCAAGGAAGTTACAAATGGGAAAAAAGATTTAACAACAAAGATTTAGTGACTACAATAGTTATCTAATAGCTGGAACCATCTCTGTGAAAGCTAATTTGGGTCAATGGTAAGGGTTAGTAAATCACACACCCATAGACAAACCAAGTTGCATGGTGAAATTCCCTAATTGGACGACCAATCATTTAGGAGATACACAACTTACCAACTTTGCATGTTAAATACCAAATTTGATTACTACTATAAGGTTTACTATGATAAGGACTTTTGGGGAACACGTACACCATAGTATCATCTTCTATTGACTTAACAAAACATTAAATCCTATTTACTTGGTTACTTGTTATTCAACTGAATCAATAAATATTTTGTGTAATAAAACCACACCTTTTTACATAAATAATTTGACTAAAAGTACAATCAACAATTAATTAGCCTAAGTCTAGACCTCATTCCTCATGAGATTAACCATAACCTCTGTTAGGTTCTTTATTTGAACAACGATCGCTAATACTTCTATTGGAAGGTGTAATTTGGGCGTATCAAATTTTGGTGTCGCTGCTGGGAAATATTGCTTTTAGATTAGACTAATTTTGTTATTGCATTGTTAGTAAATTATTCATTAATTTATGTTTTCTTTTTTGTTTTTGTTTTCTATAGGTTTACTTCGAAGTGAATGCAAAGTACACGAAGTCAAGGAAATCCCCTGTCCCATTACGCTAATAAACAAAGCAAAATACCACAAAAATGACCAACACTGGTCGTAGCAAGAATCTAGGACGAAATGTCGATTCAGTCGGTGTGGGACAAGAGGGAATTCATGGAGTTCAACGTCCGGGTGTGAAAGGGGTACTAGAGAACAACCAGAAAACCCCTGCAATAGTGAAAGATCAGAAAACACTCAATGTGCGTGGGAATTTCAAGGTTGATCATAATGGAGTGGGATCAACGGGTTCCATTGTTGTGCCTCTATTACCACCTGGAAATACATTTATTTTCTTTAGTAGTATGATACATACATCGAGAGGGTTATTTTCTAGTATGTCATATGGGGACCCATATTCTCATTTGAGTAAAGTCATCACTGTTTGTAAGAGTAGTGCGAACAAGCCAAATTTAGACATGAACGAAATTGGGTTACGTGTGTTCTCATTATCATTGACTGGTGATGCTACCATGTGGCTTTATGAGCTTCGATATAACTCATTACTACATGGACGGAGCTGCACAGGGTGTTCTTAGAAAAATACTTCCCATTGCCAAATAAATTAAAGCTCAAAGATAAACTCAACAACTTTGTGGCTCTGTCAAGGAAGTCGGTTAGTGATTCATGAGTCATATTTATTGGCTTCATGAGAGGTGTACCGAACCACTAGCTGATGATGAGTCACTCAAGGAATACTTATACAGAGGGATGGATGACAATGGTAAATCTATGTTTGATACTATTGCTAGTGGATCATACAACGCTAACACATTTTAGGATATTGCAAAAAAACTTGAAAAGATTTCCAAAAATAATAGAGCATGGAGCACTAGAACTTTAGCAACCACAAATAGCTCTTTTTAATAAAAATCACTCATAATCAAGTGAATAAAGATATACGTCAAGAGGTAGCGTAGTTGAGAACAGAGGTCAGTTTAGTGTTGAAACATTTATGTGGGGGGTTCTGAGAAAGCAAATGCAGTCAATTACCAAAATAGAGCTCTCCCTCAGAATGAGTATATATATGAATAAGATGCTAATCATGTGAATTAGCAAATGGGGGGGTTTCTGGACTAACTCCCAAGAATCTACCAGGATAATTGGCTCCAAGGTCAAGGAAATCAAGGTCGAAACTTCAACAACTACAATCGTGAAGGAAACTACAATTGTAAAGGGAACTACTGATGTGAGGTCAAAATACATATTTTTAATCATTATTTGCCTCACATTTATTATTTATATTTGTCCTTTTTGAGTATCAATTTTATGGATTGTGCTAAATAGTATATTTTATTTGTAGGATTAAATTGGTGGAAAAACGAAGAAGTTTGGAGCTAAAGCGAATTAAAAATAGAAGATTGAAGAAGGAAATCAAGCAAGCAGCTTAATGGATTAAATTTATTAAAATAATATATTCCTATATATGGTGCAAAGTTGAACGCCAATTCAATTTGAATTAGGCTTGCTACTGCCACGTGTCAGCTGACCGGCGCCCCTCTGCCGCCAACAATTTGGAGAAATCACATACAGTGTAAACCCAATTTAATTGGGTTTTGTTTTCCTAATTTAAGGTGGACTCAATTATTTTATTTAGGGTTTCTATATCTATAAATAGGGCATGGAAAGTTATTCTTGAGGGAGAGCCAAGAACCAAGAAACAATACACAATATAAATTTTCTTCTAGCTTAGGAACTTTGGAAGAGCCGCCGTGGAGGCCGGAGAATTGTGGTTTATTCTTTCTTCTCCTTCATTATTTATTTGTACTCGTGATTAATAAAATATAGTTTAGCTATTGTTCTTAACTTTTTAAGATTAACACAAGCATATTTATTTTAATAAATTTTAATTGTAATTTTGAGATAATAAGTAGCTAAATTTCATAACTAGGGTTGTGGGAACCATAAGCGATTAACAAAGTATGAATAGTAACTAAGCAATTCTTGAATAGTGTTTTGCATGCATTGATAATTCTTTCGCTTAGAAGTCTTTTTAACGTGTGCACGCGTTAGAACTCGCCTCATTACTACTTGCCGGACCAAGGAGGTAATTAATGAGAAAAGAAACATAGATTTAGTGTGATACTATCTAATAGTCTAGTGTCAATTGGTGCGAAGTAATAACTAAGCCAAACATCAATGTGATGTCTATTATGAGGTAAATGTAAGAGTTAGTAAATTATACACACGTAGTCGGACCAAAGTGCGGGGTGCAATTCTCTAGATGCCGGACCAAGGATTTAGAGATACCTAACTTATCACTTTGCATGTAATACACTAGGAAAGGATTGCTATTACTAGGATTATTGCAATTTGAGCTTATGGGGAACACATTCCTAGTTATTTCTAGTAATCTGAATATAAATAAATACTTAGTTCAAAGCAATTTTTATTCTTTTTTATGTCAATCTAAATCCCCCCTTTTTATATAACAACTATTGAGTTAAATATTTGCTATTGACAATATTCTTCCATATTCTCTGTGGGATCGACCCAGACTCATAGTTGGGTAAATATTTGCATACGACCATTTATATTTATTTTCAAGAAGTATATTTGGACGTTATCAACTACGATAGTGAAGATAACTACAATCGCGATAATAATTACGATAGGAATGGGTAAAAATAAGAATGAGAGGAGTGGTTTGTATTTCAAGATGGAGGTTTAAGTTTGAATCACGTTGAGAATATGATGTCCAAGATGATGAAAAGGTTTGACTCGACAGATGATAATATGAAAGAGATGCGTACTGATCTATTAAGCATTGGGCAAAATGTAGATTCACATGCAATTTCTATTAAGTAGATTGAGCACCAGTTGAAACTATTATCAACTGTGAACGCACGTTAGAAAGGAATACTTCCCGACAATATTGTGCAAAATCAAAAGAATAATTGAGAATGCATGTCAGTTACTACTCGAGGTGGAAAACAAACTATTGACTCTCCTATTCCAATTGAGGTGGAAAGTTTTGAAGGAACTGGAAGAGGCTAAAGTTGAAGAATTAGAAAAACCTAAAGATCAAGTTGAGAAAGAAAAGGAAGTCACTAAAAGATAATCCCGATGCCAAGATCTTCTTCTCATTTCCCACAAAGATTGGCCAAGAAAATTGAGAAAGGGAAATATCGTAAGTTTATCTTCATGTTGAAACAACTCTCGATAAACATTCCTTTGTAAAAGAACTAGAATAGATGATGAGATACATGAATTTTATGAAATATCTAGTGACCAAAAAGAGGGGCATCAGTTTTTGAAGGGAATGATAAGTTGCAACGTTATAGTGTCATTGCTACTAGATCAATAGTGCAAAGAAGAAAGATCCTGGAGTGTTTACCATTCCATGTACAATTGGTGCGTTACACTTTTCTAAGGCCCTACGTGACTTGGGTTCTAACATTAATTTGATGTTGCTATTTGTGTTCAATAATTTAGGCTTGGGAGCCCCTGAATTGACTTCAATGCGGCTACTTATGGTTGATCATACTGTAAAAAAATCAATTGGGGTTCTACAATATCTTCTAGTTAAAGTGGAGGCGTTCATCTTTCTTATGTATTTTGTGATCTTAGAGTACGAGGTTGACTTGAAGTGCCTATCATCTTAGGGAGATCATTCCTTACTTCTGGGTGCGCTTTAGTTGATATGGAGAGAGGGCAGATGAAGTTCATATTGTACAATGAAGAGGTTCGTAGTGAATTTGACTGTTGAGGATCAACCAGAAGTGCCAATTGAAGATATATTAGGTGTTGAAGCATTAGTTGTTGTGATCATGAATTTTGATGGAGAGCACATTGAGGAGTATGATGAGATGGTTTTTGCACTTAATGGTTCCCGATATTTTTGTCATGCACAAAAGAAACTGGATTTGGATTTGAAAAATAGAGACTCTGTCGACAAAATCGTCCATCGATGACCCCCCAAAGTTGGGTATTCAGGCTACAATCAGATCTCTATAGCTCCGAAAGACCAAGATAAGACTACTTTCACTTACCGATATAGAATGTTTGTGTTCAAGAGAATGCCATTCGGGTTGTGTAATACACTAGCGACATTTAAGCGTTGCATTATGTCCATCTTCTCAGATATCGTGGAAGATACTATTGAAGTATTTATGGATATCGTGGAAGATACTATTGAAGTATTTATGGATGATCTCTCTATGGTAGGTGACTCGTTTGATGATTTCTTGGCTCATTTAGGTGATTGATGAGTCCATAAATTGAACTCATTTAGGGCTATATTTTGATAGAATTAGTGTCCTCAAATGCATATTTTGTCTCAATATTTGATGAATAGCCTTAAGTTTCAGGTATTCGGAATTTGAGGGAAAGCATGGACACTACTTAGCAAAAAGGAACAAAAGCAGCTGAAAGAACAAAAAAATGAAGATCTGAGAATTGCCGAACCCGTTTGGCGAATCGCCAAAAGGTCTTATCCTTTCCTTTTGTTCCAGTGTGCTGAGCCCTGATGGAAAAGATCAAATCGGTGGTGAAAAAGAGTAGTCTGCATATCATCGAGCAGTTCTGCGAAGCTGTACTATGTTGCCCAATGGTCCAAACACGATGATGCTGAATGATAGAGCAAGACGGCGATGAAACCAACCAAAGGGTGGATCACCGAGTTAATCGACGATCTCGACTAATGATGCTGAATGATCCGCTGCAACACATAATTTTGAAAACTATAAATACTCGTTGAGAGTTGTAGCTTAACATCATTTTTTTAATATAGAATTTTTAACATAGACTTTTGAGTTCTAAGCTTGGAGAAGGTTTTGAAGAACTTGAAGATTCAAAGGGTTTCAACTCCAAGATTTTGGACTTGGGTCTTGAGTATTCTTCACTTTTGACTTGTTTTAAGACTTAATCTTGCATACCCATTGATGGAAACTGAGATTGGTATACATTTTTACCTCTTTTACATGTGTAGCTAAAACACCAATTCTTGGGGTGTGATTTTGTGAATTTGGGTTAGATTATCTGTTGGGTCTTTCTTGTTGATAATTTATTTGTTGTTTAGAGGTGATTTTGTTTAGTAGTTGTGGTGGACGTTAATGAAATTGTAGTTGCAAATACCATTTCAACTTTGTGTTTTTGGCTTGCTCGAGAGAGGTCGTAAAACTAAGACTACTAAATTGATGGTCGGTGGGAGTGGGTCGACATGAGGTTTAGATCGAGAGAGTGAACCCTAGTCCTTCTCCCACACACTCAACTAGAGAGAGGGAGTGGGCTAAGGCGGAGGCTGTTCTTCATGCGGCAAGTGGGTGTCCGAGAGAAACCCATTTGATTCGGGGTAAGTTGCTCGAGAGAGAATTTACCCCCACTATAGTCTAGCCTAGTCACAAATATTCAACAGATTTATTATCAAAAGCATATACCCAATTGTTTAGTTTATCCCGTATTCCTATCACATCCCAAGAACCCCATCTCCTTGATTATAGTACTCTTTGAATTTTTGTTGTTTTTGTTTACTTGTGACAAATCCCCATTGATAATTAACGCTTGCATCACCCATTAGATTTAACATGTTTATATTCAAAAATATTTCTAGCTATGACTAATTAGAACTAAATTTTATTTTTCTATTAATTCTATATCCCACTCCCTTGGGACTCGACCCCAATCCTTGGTTGGGTTACTTTACTATTGTACGATCGTAGACACTTGCATTGGAAGTTGTGTCTTGATTATGCAAACATCAAAATGGCGCCGCTGCCGGGGTGTGGTGTTCGTTGAGAATTTGTAGTTAAGTAGGATTTTCGTTCTTGTTAATTATATTTACACTTACTTCATTTTTAGTTTTGTTTTGCTTGTTTGTGTATTGAAACAGGAAAGATGAGTATGAATGGTAACTATGGGTACCAAATGGACCAAGTCCTATCTTCTCTCTACCCAGACCCAAAAGAGGGGTGGCCTCATGAAAATGAGGCAAACCTCACTAATGGAACTTGAGTGAGGAGTTGCGTCGTGCCACGACGTTAAATATGGCACTTCTTGGGAGGCAACCCAAGGTTTTACCGCTTTAATTTTTCTTTAAGAAATGCTGGTGTGTTGTTTGTGTAGGTCGAAGTATGGAAAGTGAGTGAAAAGTGCAAATTGGCGAGCCAAAGGTCCAGTCAGTGCATCGCCGAAGAAGTCGGCGACCCCGACTTAGACCGCTGTTGGACTAAAGACAACTTCAAAGTGGAGTCTGTAAAACTCGGCATGCCCAGGAAATTATTGGTGAATTGTCGACCTGGTCGGCGATTGAGATCTAGTTCACCGTTTGAACCCCCAGTTTAATTGGACATCCAGTAAAACTCGGCGAGGTAAGTATCCACTCGGCGAGTCACCGAATGTATCGGCGACCACGACTAATGTCGCCGAATGGGCAAGAAATGGACGGTTTCTTCAAAGGCCAAAGGTTTAAACTTTCAAACTCTACACTTTCCCTCACTTTAGACCTTCACAAACTCGCACCCGTTTAGTCTTTTCAATATTTTTTTGCATTTTTACTGTATTTGAGTTGTTGATTGGTGCTCGGAGTTGGATTACATTGTCGGGTAGCATTTCAAAAGTATTTTAATCAGCATCTAAGGTTGGTTTTCCGAACCCCGAGTTTATTTTTATCGAATTTGTACTCATTTGCAATGATATTATCTTTATGAAGTGTGCTGGGCCTCTCTAATAGGATTAGAATGTTTGATTGTCTATTATAGTTTGATAATCTTGCCCGTAATGTTTTGATTATTGAAATTCCCTTATTCTTGTGCTTTAAAATGAATTAAATTTTGTGGGTTTGTGCTTGCATGTTGTTTAAGTTAGTGGCGTAAAGTCTGAGTAGCCCGTATTTATGCCAAAATATGTAATTTGCCCAATGTTAGAGCGAGTGACGTCATTCTTAAGGGCAAAAGTCATCAATTGACCAAATTTTGCAAAATCGGGAGAAGTCTGAGTATCCCAGGGTAATGGGTGCTATGGGTCTAGTCTTAATTTGAGTAGTGCATGTTTTGATTTTATTTTTGGGGGTTGCGGGGTTGAATTCGAGAAGTTGGGTTGAAAGTACGCATGTTGGGTCATTTGGTGAGATTGCTCGAGCTCGCCGAACCACTCAGTGGTTCACCAAAGGTTCCCATCTCACCTTTAATTTCATGCTTTATGTGTTGTTAGGTTCTGTAACTTTTGGTGAGAAGCCTGAGGTCACCGAAGGCACTCGGTGACTCGCCGAAAGTCCTCTTGATCGCCTTTTTGGTTGCACCCTGAATTCTTGTTGCACTATAACATTCGACGACCTGACCCTTGCTCACTATAGAGATTCGGTGACTCACCGACCGGTTTGGCGAGTCTGTCTGCAACTGATTTTCTGTGTTTTTGTTTGAATACTATCTAACTTTTTCTCAATGTTTTGCAGACATGGCCAGACATAAAGTTGTAAGAAGAAACATGCCACCCCGAAAGATAAGAGCACGGAATTTCAAAATAAATGAAGGGAGGTCAAATCCTCCCAAGAAGGGAAGACAAGAATCTCCACGTGTAGACAAAGGCAAGGGCAAGAGGCCCATTTCTAACAGGGAGACTACTCCCCGAGGCCACTCTATTCCTTTATGGCCCCGGGGATTCTATGCAGCTGTGTGAAACTTTTTGGCGGATACACCTATTGCAGCTCCTGGTGGATCTGGTACTACTGTTCCTCCTGAGGTGACCCCGGGCATTGATGCCTAGACAGACGTAGCGACTATGTAGACAGGATCCCCTCTTTACCTCCCTCTCTATTTTGCTTTATTTCACTGTTGGATAATTTTTATTTGCATTTGAGGACAAATATTTTTCATTTGTGGTGGGGTGAGGCCCACCTTTGTGCATATTTGTTTTGTTTATCTATTTGGGCCTTGTGCTAAATTTGTGTTACACTGTTTTTGTTGATGTTTGAGCTTGTGGCTCATTTTATTCTAAATTGCAAAATGATTTTGACCCATCAGAAATTTTTTGCCACCTCTTGTGTGTTGAATGTGGTTGTTCTTTTGCAAAATTTGAGTCTCGGTTCAGATCAATACCGATGACTCAAATTGTGCTCTTAATCGAATGAACATGAATGTACGGCTACAACGAGGCCAAATGAAGTTGCATAGACAATATGTGAACTCTTTGCATCTCATTGCGACTAGCCTGTTATCGAGTCGAGTCTTTTGTGATGATCGTTGCACACTAGCAAAATTGTGGAGTCTTGTTTGACTGTAGTGTCAATGCTTAGTATTATGAGCTTACTTTGAACCATGCATGATAGATCCTAGAATTTGCCCTGTTGGTTCGATCAACTAAGTGATGCTATCTCTTGATATGATCTTAGGCAACTTCTAAGAGTGTGAGCCAATTTGACATATACCTCTTTTGTGACCTACCTTGTGAGTGTGTGAACCGCTTTTGAACACCCCTTGAGCCTTACCTTTCTTTGGAAGAAACTTGATGAAATCATAACCTTTCTTTATCCATTACCCATAATCCTCATGAAGTTGTGGTTAGTTTGAATAGCCAACTTAGGCCAAAAGCCTAAGTTGGGGGTGTGGTGAAAAGATAAAGTAAATCAAGAAGTGCAAGAAAGTCCCTCTTACACATGGTTTTGAGAAAAATAGAACCCCTCCATAAAAAAATAAAATTAAAAATAAATAAATAATTTTTTTGGAATAAAGTACAGAAGAAATGGGATTTTCAAACAATCCATGCAAGGTGAATAATAGGATGAATTATGAGCACTAAAGAGAATGATGAAGGAAAAGGAAAGGACGTGTTGTGAGCACCACATTTCATGAGGATGAAAGTCACTGAGCCTAAATGACCATACCTTTGCATACAGCCCCATTACAAGCCTTGAAAAGACCTTTTTGATCTTGAGTGAGCTGAAACAAATGTTGATTGGAAAATACGGGCAAACCTATGGGTGAAAGCATGCATTGTGTTTTTCCTTGTAAGAGTGAGCATTGCATTTGATTTTAGAACTTTAAATAATTAAACCTTTGTGTGTGAAATAGGAATCATTCCTTGTGTGAGGGCATTAGACACTTTGGTTGAGCTTGAATTTGCATTTGAAGCAAGTATTATGAGCATGAGATTCTTTGATATTGGTCAATCACAACTTGAATCTTTGAGTGCACATTTGATCTTTGCATAAGTAAATTGAGTCTTGTTGTGTGCATTCATGATTGAGTCTTGTGTAGCACTATTCAAGACCTTTTTTTTAACGACTGAGCTTGAGTTTGCTTGAAAACAAGAAAAAGTTTATGTTGGGGTGTCGATGAGTCCACAAATTGGACTCATTTAGGGCTATATTTTAATAGAATTAGTGTCCTCAAATGCATATTTTGTCTCAATATTTGATGAAAACCCTTAAGTTTTAGGTATTTGGAGTTTGAGGGAAAGCATGAACACTACTTAGCAAAAAGGAACAAAAGTAGCTGAAAGAACGAAGAAATAAAGATCTGAGAATCATCGAACCCGTTCAGCGAATCACCAAAAGGTCTTATCCTTGCCTTTTGTTCTAGTGTGCTGAGCCCTGAAGGAAAGGATCAAATCGGCGTTGAAAAGGAGTAGTCGGCGTATTGCCGAGAAATTCCGTGAAGCTATACTATGTCGTCCAATGGTCCAAACATGATGATGCTGAAGGATAGAGCAAGACGACGATGAAACCTACCAAAGGGCGGATCGCCGAGTTGATCGGCGATCTCGACTAACGACGCCGAATGATCCGCTACATCACAAATTTTTGAAAACTATAAATACTCGTTGTGAGTTGTAGCTTAACATCAAATTTTTAATATATAATTTTTAACATAGACTTTTGACTTCTAAGCTTAGGGAGAGTTTTGAAGAACTTGAAAATTCAAAGGGTTTCAACTCTAAGATTTTGGACTTGGGTCTTGAGTATTCTTCACTTTTGACTTGTTTTAAGACTTAATCTTGCATAACCATTGATGGAAACTGAGATTGGTATACATTTTTACCTCTTTTACATGTGTAGCTAAAACACCAATTCTTGGGGTGTGATTTTGTGAATATTGGTTAGATTATCTGTTGGGTCTTGCTTGTTGATGATTTATTTGTTGTTTAGAGGTGATTTCGTTTAGTAGTTGTGGTGGAACTTAATGAAATTGTAGTTGCAAATACCATTTCACCTTTGTGTTTTCGTCTTGCTCGAGAGAGAGGTCGTAAAACTAAGACTACTAAATTGATGGCCGGTGGGAGTGGGTCGACATGAGGTTCAACTCGAGAGAGTGAGTGGGCTAAGGCGGAGGTTGTTCTTCATGCGGCAAGTGGGTGTTCGAGAGGAACCCATTTGATTTGGGGTAAGTTGCTCGAGAGAGAATTTACCCCCACTATAGTCTAGCCTAGTCACAAACATTCAACAGATTTATTATCAAAAGCATGTACCCAATAGTTTAGTTTATCCCGCATTCCTATCACATCCCAAGAACCCCATCTCCTTGATTAGTACTTTTTACATATTTATTGTTTTTGTTTACTTGTGACAAACCCCCATTGATAATTGATGCTTGCGTCACCCATTAGATTTAACATGTTTATATTCAAAAATGTTTCTAGCTATGATTAATTAGAACTAAATTTTATTTTTCTATTAATTGTCAATCTCACTCCCTTGGAACTCGACCCCAACCCTTGGTTGAGTTACTTTACTTTTGTACAATCGTAGACACTTGCATTGGAAGTTGTGTCTTGATTACACAAACATTAGTGATGTTCCAAAATGATGTAAAGAATGATATCTTGTGTTAAATTGGGAGAAATGTCGCTTCATGGTGAAAGAGGGCATAGTTCTGGGCATGAGATCTCTCACACAAGCATTGGGGTTAATAAAGCAAAAATTGAGGTGATTGAAAAGTTGCCCCCACTATCTCTGTACAGGGTGTTAGAAGCTTTTTAGGTCATGCTAGTTTTTATTAGAGATTTGTCAAATATTTCTCCAAGATAGCAAACCCATTATGCAATTTACTTGAGAAGGAGACAAAGTTCAAGTTTGATGATTCTTGTCTTAAAGCATTTGAAAAGTTGAAAGAGAACTTGATTTATGCACCGATCATTATTTCAACGGATTAGGGACAACCATTCGAAGTTATGTGTTATACGATGGCATGGCGATTAGGTGTATTATGAAGGCAAAAGTGTGAAAAGATTCTTCATCGAATATACTATACGAGCAAAATGCTGAATGTTGCTCAAAAGAACTACAACGTTACAGAACAAGAATTGCTGGTTTAGTCTTCATGTTTGAGAAATTTTGATCCCATTTTATTGGCACTAAAGTCATTTTGCACACTGACAATGCAACTCTGTGGTATCTTATGGAAAAGCAGGACGCAAAACTGAGACTAATTCAATGGGTGTTATTGTTGCAAGAGTTCAATTTCGAGGTGAAAGATAGAAAAAGACAGAAATTCAAGTTGTTGATCACTTGTCCAAATTAGAAGAAGAAATGTTGATATTGGTTAATGGACTTTATATTAATGATACGTTTCCAGATGAAGAAGTTTTGTCTGCTTCATTTGATCTTATCCCTTGGTTCACAGATTTCACTAATTATTTGGTGACTGATGTGGTGCCTTCAGATTTTTTATTTCACCAAAGAAGAAAATTCAAGTCTGATGTGGAGAAATTTTTCTAGTAAGAGCCTTATCTGTTCCGTGTCTGCGCTGATGGAATTATTCATTGTTGTATTCCTGAGGTTGAGATGATGAGTATATTGGAAGTTTGCCATTTGTCTCATGTTGGTGGTCATCATAGTGGTATCCGAACTGCTCATAAGATCTTGCAGTGTAGGTATTATTTGCCCACCATTCACCAAGATGTTCCTAATTTTGCCATTTTGTGATCGTTGTCAAAGAGAATGAGGTATTTCAATGAAGCAAGAACTCCCACTTGCTCCTATTTTAGTGATTGAATTGTTCGATGTTTGGGGCCTTGACTTTATGGGTCCATTCATGATTTCGAATAGGATGAAGTACATACTTTTAGTGGTTGAATATGTGTCTAAATGGGTGGAAACCGTGTTTGTTACACTTTCAAACAATGAAGGAAAGAGAGTCACCACATTCCTGAAAAAAATATCTTCTCTAGATTTGGTACATCAAGGGCGATTATCAAAGACGGAGGTTCTCACTTTTATAATAAGATTTTCAAGGCATTGCTTGAGAAGTATGGTGTTATGCATAACATGACAACTCCTTATCATCCGCAGTCTAGTGGACAAGTTAAAGTATCAAATAGAGAGATCAAGCAAATCCTTGCAAAAATTGAATGTGAACAAAACTTATTTGTCTAGAATACTAGATGATGCTCTATGGGCATATCATATTGCATTCAAGAGTCCCATAGGTACGTCTCCTTACCAACTTGTGTTAGGGAAGTCTTGTCACTTTCTAGTAGAGCTAGAGCACAAAGTTACGTGGGCACTCAAGAAGTCGAATCTAGATTGTGGTGCTGCATCAAATAAATGTCGAATGAGAAAAATGGACTTGATGAGTTTCACCTAAAAACGTTTGAAATTCCAGCTTTATACAAAGAAAAGATTAAGAATTATCACGATCAAAATATTGGAAAGTGTGAATTTTCTCTTGGTGATTTGGTCCTTCTCTTCACTTCAAGGTTACACTTGTTTCCTGGCAAGCTCAAGCTAAAGTGGACATGACTATTTCGAGTAGTACAAGTGTTCTTACACGGAGCGGTTGAGCTAGAAAATGGTGAGGGTACAAGTTTCAAGGTGAATAGTCAGAGGATAAAATTCTACATGGGACAGGAAGAAGAAGTCAAAGAGGTGATTGAAGAATGAGATCTTGATGAAGTCTAAGTAATCAAGCAGTCTGCATCATGCCACGACGTTAAATCAAGCATTGCTGGGGAGGCAATCCAAGATGTTTTCGTTAAGTTTTTTTTTTTGTTTTCTATTTTTTACTTTTGAATTTTAAATAGGATACGTTAACTTAGGGTTTGTGTCAAAATAGTGTTAAGAAAATATAAAATGAAGGCATAATGTTTGCTACATGTGCAGGAAAGAAAGAAAATATCTAGAAAATTTTGAAGTGCAGAGGGTCCTACAGATATGTCCTACGGGTCATAGGAATTCTTAAAAACCATAGGCCCTATTCGTAGAACCTTGGAAAATTAACAATTATTACAGACTGATTCTACGGGTACCATCTACGAGTCGTAGTTTATTAAATGAATCATAAATGGGGCCCATAAAATTTTAAGTCCTAGAGCAGCTGCAACTTTAAGTCTACAAGTTCACAATACGTATAATAGAAATTTCTATTGTTCACAATGCGTACTCATAGAATCCAGGTATGTTTTCTAACTTTTGCTAAGTATAAAGTCCAATTACGGAAGTCTTCTATGAATCATAGAAAATCTTATGGTCCGTAGATAGGCTTTTGTCGAACCTAGTAAATAAAATTTAAAAGACCCGACCCACGACCCTTTGCAATAAAACCCTCCATGTCAAATTCATTTCCCATTTCCCTCTTCCCAAAACCTCTTGAACCATTACAACTCTCCAATTTCCCACCCTTTCATTATCCATCACACCCAATAAACAACCCCACTCCATTGTCCTCTTTTTTTTTTCTTCTTCCCCATTTCCCAATTGTTTCCTTCTTTTCTCTTCCAAGAAAATCCCCAATTATTCAGTGAGAGCAAGGAGTCATGGGTCAGTGTTAATCAAGGTAGTCATGTCGTGTATTCTTACTACACTCACACAACTTCACCTTCAACTTTGGCTGGAATTTAGAGTTGAAACTTGACCTAGGGTTGTAATGTTTCTATTGATGCGTTAATCATGTAAATCAACCTTTGGGATGATAGTATTGTGAGTATTATCGATTGTTTATATATGTGTCATAGATTTTGAATATATTAAATTGGTTTAAAACTTGACCTAGGGTTAAATGTTAGTTTAATTCTTGAGAAAACCTGAGGGATGATGGTAAATTGTTTTGATGTTAATGATAAATGTGAATTATGAAAAATATGATTAGGTTGGGGCTGTTAAACTTTAGGAATTTAACTTGTGTGGGTGAAATAACACATTGATCTGAGTTTTTAAGACCCATGAGGGTCTTCTACGGACTGTAGAAAATTCTATGATCCCTAGTTGCCCCTCATAGACTAGCCTAACAGGTCAGTGTTGCCCAATTCATATCAAGACTTATACAATTTCTATCTACGGGTCGTAGGAATTTCTACGAACTGTAGATAGCAATCGTACAAGTAGTGTCATTTTTAAGAATAGAGGTTGGGGACTATGGAGCTTGGCTATGATCTGTAGAAATATCTACGACTCGTAGATCAGTCTCGTAGTCCTAAAAGGCATAAATCATTAGCATAAGTTAGGAACTACGGGTTGACCTATGGTCCATAGAAATTTTGATGGACCGTACTAGCAAACCGTATTTCCAACTTCAAAAACATGATTTTAGGTTTCTTTTCTTACAACCCATAGAAAATTCCACGATCCGTAGGAACCCAACCGTTAGACTCAAAATAGAACATTTCCTGCAACCTTTGTTTTGGTTTCTTGGTTTTGTTTTCAAATTTCTTGCTTTCTTTTAGCTTTTGTACGGTACTAACAAGTCTTCGACTGGTACTATGTCGCCAAAGGGAACTTCACGGAGAAGGGGAAAGTCCATTACACCTTCTTCTCGGGCTGTTACTATGTCCAAATATCAGTTGAGGGACGAGACCTCCAAGGATGAGCAGAGTGGTTTGGAGTACAATCGAGATGTGGGAGAAGGCTCACCCAAAGAACTCCGGACCACGAGGCAACACAAAAAACAACTTGAGTTGATTACGGATTCGGTCAACATAGACGACCCTTCCACGAGGATTAGGTCCCCAGTCTAAAGAGAGAGTTAAAGATTTTAGCAGGGAGGCTAATTCACAGGAAGGGTCAGCATCAGGATCACACTCCGAGTCACGATCCACATCACATTTTGATTCAGAGTCTTATTTTGGCTCATCATAGTCCGGCGCAGAAGATGATGCACCACCTACTAGACCCTCTAAGTAAGTATGAATTACGGGCGAGCCAAATCAGTGGTATATCACAGGCATACATGAATTAGCACCGAAGAACCATGAGCACTCACTAAGAGTCTTCACACTGTCCCAGACATACATGAATTATGCAAGTGGCATAGGTGTGAGTGGGTGGCTGACCCATCAGGAAAATATAGTGTTCATGGTTTCATAATTATATGCCTCCGTTGCGGCAACAATGAAGTGCCTTACCTCCTAAGGCCAAAGAGTTAGATCAACCCAACTTATGAACACCTTAGGATAGGACATTCCCTAGAATTTTCAGAGTGCACAGTCCACTATTTTATTTATGGCCCATAACATGAGCAACCCATCTCTGTGGTGGAGTTTGATTATCGAATGTAGTTAGTCTGAAAAAAGCATACATGAGGGATGCAACCCAGAAAGAGGACTTTTTGAGATGGGTCACCGACTATATTGCTTATTAGGGTGTTGACGCCACGTGGGTTCATGATTTTTTGGCACCTATCAAGAAGGCTTCCCTTAGTTTCACTGTGAAGTTTTGGTGGTCCATTGTCCACACCCAAATATCTTCGACTATGTCGGACAACTAGTTTACACTAGACCTGGCTGTGATGGTGGCTCTCCTGATTGTTAGGTATAAGGAAGATTTTGCCCATATTTTGATTTTTGATATCCATGAGCGGGCATTTAGGAAGACTACTACCCTTCCATTCCTATGCCTGATATTTCATCTGTGCATAGAGGTTACTATATCAATGATTACAGTTGATGCATTCGTTAAGGAGACCAAGACCGTAAATGTAAGCCTGATTCGAGATGAGGCCAACCTGGTTGCACCAAGATGAGGCATCCAACTTGATATGCATTTTATGGGTAAGGTACCCAGATAAGAGCAGCTCGGAGAGGGAGATATTCCACCTACCATTACTGAGCCTGCTAGGATTACTGCTCTATATACTTCCGCGCCAGCTTATATAGCACTCCATGTGTTTCTATTCCTTTAGGTCTCTCTACTTTTCTCATAGCCAAACTTCTGTGGCTAGAGACTCAAATGGCTCAGTTGTTGCAGCACCTTTGATCCTAGGTCTAGACTGTTGTTTCAGAGTCGGAGACAAGGATAAAAGTTGTGGTCACGGAGCATATCACTTCACTTGTTTGAACACTATACTAACTCATACTTTTAGGATAAGACTAAGAGCTTAATGTGTTAGGAATATGCTTTACAAGGTGTTTCAATTGAACAATTGTTGTATGTTACGTTTTGAAGTCAAGAAAGTTACAAAATAAAAGTCAGAAAAAGTTATTGTAACTTTTCTTTAAGGAATTCTCTTAAAATTCAGGTAAAATATGTTGTGGGTTTTCTCCCAATCTATAAAGAATAAGCGCCCCCATGACATACCAAATTGAAGAGCTACTAGTCTATTTTCCAATGCACTAAGCTATTGTCCATACGACTTCCAAATAGAGAGACATTCATGTTTTCATAGGACTGTGAAAGTAGACAAGTTAAGGTAGTCCCCGAGCATCTATGTTGATTTAGCTTTATAAAATTTGTTTGAGCTTCATTTTAACTCAGAAAAATCAACAAAAAATCATTCAGAATCATAAAGAAAGTCCGTAAATTCTCCATTGATATTGGTTCTTTCAACTCAAATGTTTAACGAAAGTTGCTTTACATAGAGTGCTTGTCGTTATGGTATAGTTCCCCCCATCGATTTCATGGCGTATATTTATGGGTGTTATTGCATCGAGTTATCAGGTGCTTATTGAGTATTTGGAAGCCGCTATGGATATATATTGGAAAAAGTAAGGATCTCTTACACTTATCTATTTGCTGAATCGAGATTCTAAGCTTTTAGTTATGAAAAGTTGAGTTGCCGATGACTTGTGGTAACATCTTGTTGATTTTGGCTTCGACTCTTGTTAGTTCAAAGATGAAGATTGTTTAGCTTGGTATTTCAACGGTTTTGTTAAAGAAATCATTCCCCATCAACCCTGCTTCATAATCCTTTGTTCTAGTACCTTTTTTTTTATATAGACTTTGGAGCCACAAAGTGGTTTTTTGGATATTGTTTCTCTGGAAAGAAACTTTGAATTATTGACTTGGGTTGTTATTGTTGTATATTACTGATGTTAAGGTGTTTGAGGAACTGCGCATTGGTTTAATTTTTATCAGAGTCATGTAAGAAGGTTGTTGGATCGAATGATGGGAAGGTTATGAAAATGGTCTTAGGATTCAACGTCTCATTACACATCTAGTAGAGGCTTGTTCATCGGTGTGAATCGTGACACATCTATGAGCGAGAGTCTATAGAATGATAAAAGTTTCACTTACTTCATTACTCTTGTGTCGTGCCGTAGAGCTTAACTCCATATGATCTACCTCTCTAGGAAGGGGTGATGTTGAAAGGATCGAGGGAATAAAAGGTGAGTTTTAATGCTTATTATGATGTGGTGACTATATGAGTATATATGAAGGTAGATTTGGAAATCGTATTGTGATGCCAATCATGGCTATGTGTGAGCTATGAGGTTGGAAGTATTACATTGAAAATGTTGTATGGTGGTGTAGTTCTCGTATGATAAGAGTCGTTCTAGATAGAATGAAATACTTTTTTTAGGATGATGAGTTGCTTTATGGTGATGGGTAATGATAGTAGAAAGTCATGGTGTAGATTTGAGGAGTTTTGAAGGAATGTGGTAACTAGTGTGAGTTGAAAGTTGCCCTTTTTTTTATGTGTGATGCTTCATGGTTGTCCTTGTGTGAATTGGAGTTCTTGTCTAGGCTTGCCCTAGGAGCGGAAAAAGGGGCATTGTTCCACGATTTGGGATAGTGTTTTGCCCTAAGGTTAACTTAGAGAGTTGCATGTACCCCTTAGTTCATGGGAAGGACAAGAGAATAGATGTTGACCAACTCTAAAGAGGATAGTTGTCTTGTAAGGTTGATCTTAAGTATGGTCATTCAAAGAGGGTGTTTAGATAATACCTAGGCATGATCGAGCGGAAAGTTACACCAAAGGTAATGATAAGGGTATGATGTGATAAAAAGTTGATTAAGCTCACCCCAAGTGGGGGATAATGTGCCTAGATGGTAAGGTTTTGAGTTCCCTTAATAATTCTACATTGAACTTCCTTGAGTTCTCCATGTTGAGAACCACTTTGGGTGATTGATATGAAGTGGAGTAGTATAGATACTCATTTTTTGGATTCTTGAAATCCTCACCTAAGGGAGTGTAGTGAAGATTTAGTGGAGAATGGTTCCTACCTTAGAGATGAAGGAGGTAATGATTAAAAGGAGTTTGCATACCTTGATCCCAAGAGGGGGACATTGTGCTTAATTGGTAAATGATAGTTCTCTTGGGTACCTTAATATGCTCTTAGATGGGTTTACCCTAAGTGGGGGATGATGAGTGAGTAGTAAGGTTGTTGATATCCTTATCTTTTCCTTCTATTCTTATTCAAGCTTAAGACCAATAAGTTCCTAGTAGCTTGTTCATGTTTTGGAGTCTTGCATATGATTATGAGTTGCATGATCTCCGTATGTTATGCATGTCCTAGAAGACACTATGTTATGCATGTTTTGACTGTTTCTTATTACATAAAAATGGAATTTTAGTAATAAAATTCATGTTTCTCATGTCAATGTGCGTCTTTATATGGTGAATGCACTCTTGACTTCATGAGGAAGAAAGTATGAGCATGCTTAGGCTAGAAGTTGAAAATTTCTCCTTAAATAAATTGACCTTTGTGTAATGCTTGCTTTTAAGTTTTATGATGCCATGTGTGTATGTTGTGACTAGGAGAAGGTAGTCCCTCCTTGAACATAACTAAACATGGTAATGCCATGTATGTTCTTGATAGTATGATGATTAAATGATAAGACAAGTAGATGATCTATAATCCTCATGTTAGGGTGCAACTAGTATGAATTGCTTAATTGCCTCATGAGTGGAGATGTTGATCATGTCTATGTGTGCATTTGAAAGCCATTGCATATTGGACCATATGATGATATAGAAGGGGTAAATATCATGTCATGATTAGGAAAAGGTAGTTCCTCCTACGAACATGAGAAAGGCCTATGTGGTTGATGCATTATTAGTCGGTGAATAAAATTTCTATTTGCTTGTGCTGCATGAGTTGATTTGAAGTGCATGCTTAAATGATTCACTATGATAAAGTTGCATAATGTGCTTTAATGAGATAGTTTCATGTTGTGTTTCTTTGGTGTTCGAAATGAGAATGGTGATTTGGAGAAGGAATTTCCTCCAATGAAATGGGAAATAATAAAGTTGACGCATAAAGAGTTGGTAGATTTGTTGCTACTTTCTTGAATTGCACAAAGTTGTTTTGAGCC